>RXPK01002459.1:0-62002 GCA_004143645.1 Protaetia brevitarsis
AATTTATTTATGGCATGATCGGGAGGATTTCTTACTAAAATGTGTTGAGAATGAAACAATGTGTCAAAAAAGAAAACAATACAATACTTACAACTAAGATCAGTCCACAAATAAAAATAAAAATATAACAAACATATTAACACTGGATTTAAACAAACGACATGTTAAAACTAACAGTTGAGTAGGAAGTGTGTAAAACGATTTAAAAATTTAACATATATGTCTTAAAATAAAACGCGCAATAAGAACTATAAGATTACAAAAAAGAGAAGAGGCTAAAAATCACACACTAAAGCTATTAGACAAAACAAAATAAAAAGGACCTTCCTCATCAATCTATCCTAACGAAAATTTAACATGTTACAATAAATGTTACTTAATTTACCAATATCAGTTTTAAAGTTAATTGAATTACTATTATTTTTGATATGTACCATTTCAAGAAATAACCTACGTTTATAATTAGGCTCATTATCTAAAAGTTTTACGTTATTATAATCAAAGTTATGATCCATTTTATGGAAATGGGTTGCTAAAGCACAAGAATGCTTTCCAATATGACAATCGCTTCTATGTTGTGTAATTCTACTTTTTAAAGACTGTGAGGTTTGACCTATGTAACATCCTTGAGAATCATTACATGGAATGCTATAAACCAGGGGTCGCCAAACTACGGCCCGCGGGCCAAATCCGGCCCGCTGCGTATTTCAATCCGGCCCGCGCAAGTTGTAAGTACCAAGCGGTTAATTGAGCTATTGCCGATAGTTTTTCTCATCCACAATAAGGGTTTACGAAAATTATTATGCCGGGAGGTATCTACATCTACTATTCACCGACTGATAATCAACTGATGTCGCGGTTAATAAGTCCGGTTAATTCATTTACTATGAACGCTTTCGGCGTACTTCGTAATAATATTTCTAACCTTATTTAGAATTAAATTTGAAATATTCATGAATAGATTTGCGATAAAGCTGAAGAAGTGTGCCCAAAGAAGAGGGTTTGTTTTTCTGTTGACCTCTCAGCCCAAGCGAATGTCAGAGAAATTGAGAATATCGCTTCCTAATGGAGAAGGCAAAAAATTTCTAGTGGTTGTTGTTAGTTCTTCATGAGTCAACAGTCATTGATACTGCCCAAGTACTTTTGTTTTGTGCAAAGCTTTCAATAAGTCATTGCATAATTCATCACACACCTCTATCTATTTTGCATTATTGAACCAGTTGTGGCACTGGTTAACTTTATTGGTTCTCGGCGAGTTAACCATCGCCAGTTCGATGGTGCAATAGTGGAAAAGTTTTATTGAGATTTTTGGAGCTCAGAGAAATTATTAATTATTTTTTTAAATGAGAAAGAATTTCTACAATCGTTCCGTTCATTAATAGTAATTATTGCTTCTGTTTCTTATGCCCTCTCAACTGGACTTTCGTCCCTACAAATTATTTTAAATAAAAAGATACTAACATTCGTTGAAGTATTACAAAAAAATATGTCGCAATTTATTTCTTGTGATCTAGATTGAATCAGAATTCCTAAAAATGGATCCTATTTTACTTCAAAATTTTCTGGTCAAATGTTTTCAAGGTGCCCAAATCTTTAGAAGTAGCAGGTATTGAACTACTGAGATGTGTTTCCAAATGCCCTAAAATAGTGGAATCTTATTTTTCTTAGCTTTCTTCATAACACTACTATAGGTTTGTCTTTTTTGTCTTTTTTATTAATATTTTTTTTGTTTATTGCGTAGTACTTGATTGTTTTATCAATCGTTTATTCCAGCATCTTGTTTTCTTGTTTCTTCCAATGTTACTCTTAAATATTTAAATTTCTCATTTGCTCTATTTTGGTATCATTTATTTCAATTTTAGTTTCAACATTCTGGTTTCCGAGGATTTTAGCTTTTTCTATGTTTATTGTCATGCCCTCTTCTTCCATGTTTCCTTTTCCCATGTTCAAATTCTCGTTGTTTTTCACTGTCTGTTATTATTACTACATCGTTTGTCTCATTTTGCAAAATGCGAACCAGATGAAGATAAACTTTAAATATTTTGCGCACTTTTCTAGGTGGTAACATATAGAAAACAATGATTATTATAATATTTACTAGCAATAATAATTTATTGTAATGTTATTTATAATCCACCCGGTCAAAAATTATTTGACCATTTGGAAAAGTTAATAAATAATAGGAATAATTTAAAATAAAACCACTGAAGCCTATAGGGAATGTTGCAAAAAAATATAAGAATATACAGGTGTTTTTGAAAAAAAGGTTTTGTAACTTTAAGATCGTTTGACAAGTCAGTAATTTTTAAACACCCTGTATGATACGACGGAAACGTTTTGGTACATTGTTTTCGGTTCAATAAAACACAGAGAAACAGTTAATAAAAAATATACACGTTAGAGTTTACAACCTGGCCCGCTGAACTTAATTTTCGTTACGATTTGGCCCTGTCCTAAAAAAGTTTGCCGACCCCTGTTATAAACTATATCACTTTTTTTTGCAATAAATTAGGTTTGTCTTTAGTTTTTGTGAAAAGATTGCTGATCGATAAAGTGTTATATTTAGCTATTTTTAAGTTTTTATAACTCTTAAAATGAGGAATGATATTATCTGTCAAGGACCGAACATACGGTAGCCTCTTGTATTTAAACGAAACTGCGGCACCGACATCCGTTGGACCGTCATAAAAATTTGAACTATGTATTAACTTATTGAGTACATGCTTGGGATAGCCGTTGTTGTGAAAAAGTAGAAACAGGGTTTGTAAATTCTTTTTTAAAAATCTATCATCGCATATGGTGGTTATTCTATTTTTCATGGATATTACTGTATTAAATTTTTGATTCATGGGATGACTAGATTGATAATTAATGTATCTGCGGGAAGCATACTTCATTCTCGATTGGTATCAAAAACCGCATGCTTCCGGCAGATACATTAATTATCAATCTAGTCATGCTATGAATTAGTGTATGAAAGTTTTCTCATTTTAAGAGTTATAAAAACTTAAAAATAGCTAACTATAACACTTTATCGATCAGTAATCTTTTCACAAAAACTAAAGACAAAACTAATTTATTGCAAAAAAGTGATATAGTTTATAGCATTCCATGTAATGATTGTCAAGGATGTTACATAGGTGAAACCTCACAGTCTTTAAAAAGTAGAACTACACAACATAGAAGCGGGTTTAGCAACCCATTTTCATAAAATGGATCATAACTTTGATTATAATAACGTCAAACTTTTAGATAATGAGCCTAATTATAAACGTAAGTGATTTCTTGAAATGATACATATCAAAAATAATAGTAATTCAATTAACTTTAAAACTGATATTGATAAATTAAGTAATATTTATTGTAACATATTAAATTTTCGTTAGGATAGATTGATGAGGAAGATCCTTTTTATTTTGTTTTGTCTTGGTTCCTCTATATTTCGGCTAATGGCTTTAGTGTGTAATTTTTAGCCTCTCCTCTTTTTTGTAATCTTATAGTTCTTATTGCCCGTTTTATTTTAAGACATATATGTTAAATTTTCAAATCGTTTTACACACTTCCTACTCAACTGTTAGTTTTAACATGTCGTTTGTTTAAATTCAGTGTTAATATGTTTGTTATATTTTTAATTTTATTTGTGGACTGATCTTAGTTGTAAGTACTATGGATTCAAAATGATTGTCGTAAGAAAAAAAAACTGTTTTCCGGAAAAATTTATCTATACTTGTTACCAATTTAATGAGCGAAGTTAGCTACATACAAATTTCATACATTAAATGAATTTTCTTGACATTTAGCGACATTGGCGTTCGTGTTGTAGTATCTTTCGATTATTTATCTTATAATTTTTTTCAAACCGTTTATATTTACATCTAATATCACCAACAATAGTATTTCCGAATACTAGAAGAAACTAAGGGAATTTATCTGTGGTAATTAGCTCAACAAACAGGTAAAAAATCAATATTAACATTAAGTGAAATAGTTTATTATATAATTTTATAATTTTACGTGCTTATCATAACAGGAGAGAAGTATAAAAGAACGTACTGCACTTTTGTGAATCATTCGTAATGTCAAAACATTTTTCGAGACATCTACAACAACGACATAAAGAAAAAAACATGGTGAAGTTATTGTTGGGCGCAAAAGGTACTTAATTCAATTTAATCAGTACGCAGTGCGTCGGTAAAGTAATGCATAAGTTCATTTTTCAGCTAAATAAAGAGAAGTATAAAAGAACGTACTGCACTTTTGTGAATCATTCGTAATGTCAAAACATTTTTCGAGACATCTACAACAACGACATAAAGAAAAAAACATGGTGAAGTTATTGTTGGGCGCAAAAGGTACTTAATTCAATTTAATCAGTACGCAGTGCGTCGGTAAAGTAATGCATAAGTTCATTTTTCAGCTAAATAACTTAGATGGAAATTTCTGGAACACGTTGATGTTTGATTTTCAACATACGCCCTTTCACATAATAATTCAATTTAGAATTTATTTATCATTTTATTTTTTTAGTATTTTATAAAAGTATAGTAACTTGAAATAAAAATCACCTCTCTGAGGAATATACATACATTAAATTGTTTGCTTTATTTATACATTACTTTACGGTTTTCTTTTTATAGACAGAAAAGAAAAGAAAAATATAATTATTACAATTAGAAATAAGGGTAATCTAGAAATTAAGGAGAGAACTGGAAGAATCATTCCTAAAAAGCGCACGCAACCTTTCTCTGACAGAACTAATGATTCGGATTACATGATTTGCGCAAAATGTAAATCATTTTTAAAAAGAAGTTACTTAGTTCGGCATAATCGTAAATGTTTTGTGACTAAGAACGATGAAAATACAGCAAATCCGAAAGTAGAATCATTTATTTATATTTGGAAACAGAATATCGGGAATACCTAAGAAAGGATCCTTTAAAAAAAAACAACTTATAGAAAAACTCAGGTAAATAAAATATTTTCTTCTTCAGAATTCATTTAACAGTATGGAGTTCAATTTATAGGTTGGACGAAATCGGGAAGATTGTAATATCAGATCCTATTATTTTGGAATATGGTTTACAACTTTTACAAACAAGCAAAAATATAAAGAGGCGAACTGTTGTCGGTCGCAATAAAATGCGAGAATGTACTCGCATTTTAATGGAATTTACAAAGATCGTACCTAAATCCTCTGATTCAATGATGTCGATTGTTGGTAAGTATATAAAGCAAATATTTAATGAAATTTAACATTTAAACACTTTTGAAAGTTTGTTAGAGGAGCTAAAATATCGTAGAATTTTGCATGGGGATTCTAAATTAAACCAATTAATACTTTTCAAGTTTCTGAAATATCGGGTTATTCTTTGAAAATTCGATTCGCTTTTTTAAATAATAGTGCTGCACCCCACTATAAAAAGTAATCATTATTATTATTATAATTTTAACATTAAGACTTGTTACTATCCACCGAAATTTAATTAAAATATAATTGTATATATAAATAATCTAATATGACATGACATAAACAGCGTATCAAGATAGAGGGATCAAGAAAGTTCGAGATAGAAACAGTTAAATCATTGTATATCACTTAAATAAATCTTCGTTAACACATCCATTACATTTTCCATTTAAAAAGAAATCGATACAAAAACTGTAATACTTAATAATTACTACAACCTTCTAGATGTCCTGAAACCAAGTAATATTGATTATCTCGTTGAAGCTGTAAAAGCTTCTAGTAACTATGTGTATAGAAAGTGAAAGATCGTATGGGGCTGCATCGTACACTTTGCACCAAGGAAAGACACTTAAAAATATAATCGATATTGCCATATGTCTGATTTACAAAAAAGATATAATAATTAATAGCAAATCTTTGGATAACGCTAAAAATACGTTAGAAGAATTAAAACTTTTACGCAAAATGGTACAACAAAATTGGGGACGTTTAGTTGGAAGTCTTGCACTTAAAGATTTAAACACAAATAAATCGAGAAATCATACCAAAAAAACTACTTCCTCTTACTGAAGATGTTATGAATATGAGAAAATATTGTATAGAAAAAGCTATAAAAGCTGTAAGCGTGCTCAAGACTGAAACAAATATCTTGCAGTACAGACTTCTTGTGGAGGTAACATTTATGTTACTTCTCCTGCACAACAGAAAGCGTGTTGGAGACATTAAATATATTGAACTTACTGATGTCACTAAATTAGATACAACAGAACAAACAGATGAAGTTTTACAGTCTTTAAATCCAACAGAACGGCTCTTAACGAAGCTATACAAAAAATTCACACAATAGTAAAAGGTTCAAAGGATTTGTTGCTACTAATACCCCGTGACGTTCAGAAATTTGTAAATACTTTAATAAAGGAGAGAGCCAAATATATAACGTCGTCCAATAAATACTTCTTTCCTAACTGTAATGGCACCGATGAATGGATAAACGGTTGTTATATTCAAGCAAAATACTCAAAGGAGTGTGGTGCAAAAATTCTAAATCTAAATTGCGCAAGCATATTGCTACCATGATGCAATTAATGGATCTACGTGACAATGAAATTGGACAAGTAGCATCTTTCATGGGGCACACAGAAAAAACTCACCGCGAATTTTATAGATTGCCAAAAGATATACTAATGATAGCTAAGGTGTCAAAGATTTTACTAAAATTAGAAAAAGGAGAACTTATTCACTGTAAAGATAAACGTATGGATGAAATTGACATAGAAATTAATGAACCAGAATGTTCATGTTCTTCCTCTAAAGGAGATGAAGAAATAAAGACAGCTAAAAATTTCAGCATTTTTATTTCTTCAACTGGTATGTTATTTTATCTTTCTTTATCTTCTCACTGTTAAGGATAAAACACGCTAGACAGTCACTAAGAAAGATGTAAATGAAATCACAACTTATTAAAAAAGCTTTCTAATGTTTAAAATTGCAATTAAATTATGTTATATGTGCAACATTTTATAAAACAAATATATTTCTTTCATAATATATTTTCTGGAAGTGAGGGTTACAAAATAGTAATAAAGCTGCATTTAGGTTACTAAGATTTCATATGCATCTATCTAATTCGTCATCCTTCACTGATGCAACTTATTTGTATAGTTTCAACTTTTACACATTTACTATGTCACTATAAAAGTAGCTTGTAAACTTGTAAACCAATATCTTTCAAACACAGGAGCAACTAAAGCGCAAGAGATTGATGGTGAAACACTTGAACAACAACAACCTATAACATTTTTAGATGAAGATATATCTGAAAATATCCATCCAACAAAAAAACAGAAGTGGTCTTCAAGTGAGACAGAATTAATAAAAACACATTTAAAAAAATATTTGGATAATAATTCATTATATCCGTCGGCAACTGAATAACTGCATTTTCAAATAAATATTTAAGCTCTAAAAGAACCACAGCTCAAATAAAAAGCAAAATTCAATATTTGAAAAGACACAACTCCTAAAATATGTATAACCTTTTCAGTGTACAGGCAGGCCGCTCTCTACCTACAGGCTGTATTATTTAAGGTAGAAAAAATCTTTAAATATGAAAGTTACAATAGGATTTTTGCTTTATCATCTTTTCACAAATTACCAAGCTGGTAGTATCTCAAAAATTGGTAGATAATTTGGTAATACAACTTGCATTTTTTTTTCTAATATAACAACCTGTATATTGTTGGATAGTATAAGCAAAAGACTTCACTGATTTCGAAAATATATATTGTTGATATTTGAATAAGCCGTTTTTGAATTGTTCGAGTTTATATCATTTAAACTGCGCCAGTTAAAACTCTATAATACATCTTGTAGGTATGGGTCAAAATATAAACGGACATCCTGTACTGTTTAATTAGTTTTAAGAAGTACCTATGCGTTTAGTGTAACCAAAATAAAAAAAAAATTTTAGATGGTATAATGCGTTATTATTTTAACACTAAAATACAATCATCTCGAAATGATAACATAAAACTGTTGCTTGGGTTAAATAAAGTCAGGATAATATTCTATCTTAACTTAATAAATCGCTCTAATACGCATCTGCGGTGCCAAAACGTATATACGTAATAAAGTAAAGTTTTTAGTGAGTAATATTATCCGTTATTATTTCAACACTAAAATACAATACATTCCGTAAGGATAACAAAACCGTTTCTTGCGGATAAATGTAGTCACGATAGTATTTTATCATAACTTTATAAATTGCTTGCTTAAATTATCGCGCTATAATACACATCTACGGTGCCAAAACGTATATACAGATTATGAATATATACGGTGGCTATTTGTTCACCTTAAATGTGAAAAATACCGGGTGTGTTTCATATAAAGAAAATCGAAGCTTGATGCATCGGCAAAGGCGCGGGAATGTATAGATTCATTTTCGCGCGACATCATAGTAAAAAGGCGTGTTTGCAAATTTTCTATATCTACATTTATTTCTGTGTAATTCGATTCAATTCATTTTGCGTTATATGATTAAATAAATCCAAAAGAAATAACTCAGATTCATGTGGTACCGTTTATTAACAACTAACTCTCGATTCGACAAAGGAAAAGAAAAATATTTACGTTTTTTGTTACTACTTAAGTCGTATATCCGGTGAAACTCGAACGTCTTATTAGGATATTAGAAATAATACTTTGTAGACTTACATAGAATGCTCTAACAAATAAGGAATGTTTATTTTATAAAAAGAAGAAATTTAAATGCCTCAGTTTTTGCTATTTTTACAAGGGCCTTTATTTTTCAGAATGACGTTAAATGAACTCTCCGGCATACCATTACGAATAATACTGAATGAGTGCAATGTATTATACATAATACCACGTTTAGCGGGTGCTTAACATGATGTTTCCTTGCATCAGGCCCGGACAAAAGAATTTTTGGCTCTAATTTTTGGCTTTTTTTATTTTTTAATGATGAAATCCGGTTTCGTTGGGTTTGTGCTTTATATGTCACGACATATAAAGCACAAACCTACCCAAATGTAGATACAGAAAATTTGCAAACACGCCTTTTTACTATCTACCTATACATTCCGGCGCTTTTGCCGATGCATCGAGCTTCGATTTTCTTTATATGAAATCATGATGGTCCTGAAAAGGATCGTTTTTTCGAAACGGGAAGAACTTAAATAAAATGTTCGAAGTGGCTTGCACTCCAAGCGGCAATCCACACAAAACTCGCAGCGGTAAAGGCTGAATGGTAGTGGTATGTGGGGGTATACTCGGGACAGCATTTAGGTTGGGCACAGGTGCGGCTCTAGTCCACGGCATTTATAAAATATTTTTTTTCTCGTTAATGCTTACAGATAGACCCCCTGTGCATTAAGACTTTTTGATTGTATATGATTACAGTTGCTACATATTATTATATTTACCTCTATATCTGATACACCCTGTATATTTATTATTATTATTATTATTCTTATTTATGGAACACACTCTGTTAAAGTATAAACAAACTAATGTGTAGTGTGGAACACCCACACAAAAATACATTTTTATTGTAATTATCAATAAATGAAATTCCAGTCTACAAGAAAAAGTACATTTTTTTTTTTAAACGAGATGGTAATCCACTTTAATAAAGAATTTAGTACATATATTATCAGAATCACGTAATGTGTAGAGTATTAGATAGCTTTTAATATCGAATAGATATCGATATTTTTTTTGGTTGGTACTTAATATTTACTTGTATTAGATACTTGCTTTTGATTGGATTTGGATTGACTTCTAGGCATAAGTTGTTATGTATATAAATAAGTGTATATAATTTTTAAAAAAACATAAAATACATAAACCAAAACATGTTTTTATAGATATACAAGTAGAGAAATTCAAAATACAAACATAATTCTACGGATACAACAACAAGGTACTTTGTAGATAAGAAAAGAATAAATTAAAAAAAAAGATAACGATAAGAATTGTTAGATTAAGTTCCTAGGCTATTCATTTACGGTAATTACCAAAAATATCTACACAGATTATTGTCTATACTTAGGGACTGCGGTACTGAGACGAAAAAAAAACATCAATACCGATATACGCTACAAAATGTACATGGTATATATGTGTATGCATTTGTTAAAACAAAATGAATGAAACATTGTGTTAAAATTAACTTCAATTGCGAGTGATATATTTTCCTGAAGATCGTGAAGCATGTTAGGGAATAACGCATTGTTCGTGATTTTAATTAATGCACACTTTCAGCAAATTTTTAGATTTCAAGTAATTAGCGTACGTAATAGTATATAATATATACATACCAAGTACTGTAACGCCTCACATGACAGAACTAGACAGCGCAAACATTTGTAACGTACGATTAGCCAGTGTAAAGTGTAGATAAGCATGATATATCAGATGACTATAAACCAAACCCAATTCTGATGGAATAGGCAGGTGGGGGTCGGCGAGAAACGATGGTAATGGGATGCTACATAAAAGGTCTCGTAACCTGGGAGTGGAAACTTAATGCCATAGATGTAATTTTAATGCTCTATTTTGTCGAAAAGGTTGCCTCCAACTTCAACCCACCGAACTACAACTAATCTGGGCGGTACATTCAAATGGGTCGTTTTATAAACTTTTAATATTCAATTATTCGTGCATCTACCAAATATTTCATAAGTATAATGCTACATTTTGTAATAATTATACTATTACAGTCGTGAAATATTTAGTATATATACATATGACAAAATCTGGAATAACGACTACACGCGACTGATATTTACATTACCATTGTTTCAATATATCTAGTTAGTCAACGTAATGCATTTTCGGAAAAATAAAGTATTGCTCAGGGAAGTGGTGCACTCTATCGGTGAATGTAAATTGATTTGAAAACGCGATAAATATAATAGGTATCTCGGTCAGACAGAGGGACAGATTTCTGTGTTTTATCCATCTGCGGAAACGACGGAATCCGTATCGGTGATTTACTGGCATTGGCGAATTGTGTGGCCTGGGGAAAAGGGAGGGTGGATGCATGTGACGCTGTGATGACGCACCTCGCGATAATTCTCGTGTTTGTTTACATTAGAAGATTAGAATTCTGAGGTATTCTGTTATAAATATAAAGAAATTGAAAGTATATTGCAAGGCACGTTCTTGTTGACAAAACATTAATTGAACAATTTTCTAAATTGAGGTTTTTTCTTTTAAGAATAAAATATTTAAACTTAAAACAAAAATCACTGAAAAGAAAAAAGTTAAATCTAAAAGGACGAAAATTTGCCGAGAAAAAAAACAAATCTACTTCTCAATTTTTATTTTCTTAGTTTTTAAATTAATAAGTTGTTTTGTTAACTTAATTTACTTATATTTATGATTATATAATAATCAAAAAATGTTTGTTTTATTAAGAAGAATAAGCATTTAGTTTGATAATATATAATCTGTAGTTCGATGGCCTTTTTATATTTAAAATTTTAATAAAACGCGGGTTTTTCGTTCGAACGTATATACGAAAACCTTCTTCTCCTCCTCTCTCCTATTGCTATCTTTGCTTCTCCCGTGTATAGCGGTACTTAACTAACTTCAACTGGTGTAAAGGCGGGAAATTTGAAATTTAAAATGTAGCCTACTATAAATCGTTATTTTTTTTACATGTAAGTACCATTTTACTTTACTTTTTGACTTTTTCTTAGTTCTAATTTAATGTATACTCTATGTATATAGTTTTTCTTATATTTACAAAACATTTTTTACTTGATTTACTTATGTTTACTATTATTATATATTACATAATAATAGAAATTCGTTTTTTATATAATGATAAAAATATGTAATTTGGGGGTACAAATCGCCATTTATTTTTACATATATGCACCACTTTACTTATTAAAAACACCATACATGATGACACATTCGCGCTCTTTCTCTTGAGCGGCTGAAAAGTTACGAGGTAACCTTTGGGAGCAACATCCGTGTATACAAGGTTACATCATAACTTTTCAGCCAATCAAGAGAAAGAGCGCGAATACGTCATCATGTATGCTGTTTTTAATAGCTTTGTTTGTGTGCTTGGAGCAGTATCTACTTACGTCATCAGAGTAACTTGAGAGCGTCTCAGAGTTGGATTTAAAGATGGTTCAAACAAACGCGCTCGATTGCAACATAACCTTAATTTTATTATTTACTTATTGTCACAGCTATTATGAATAGGAAAAGTAAAAGTAATTTTTCAAACTAATGAATCTAGACAACAATGCATTTTTACATCATATACTAGTATTTATGTACCAACCAAGTGAAGTTTTTAAAATGTAATGATCGTTCTTTACATCAATCACATTGGTATCATTATATTATCCATATCCTGCATATTTGATGCAGGTATAAATCGGATTACATTTACAAACGACAGTTTACAACACGGTGTTAGCGCGATTAGGTTATGTTGCACAAATTGCTCGTAATTGCTCGGACGTCGGATCGCGAGCAGAAAGAGGAACCTCTTTGTGATCTGGATTTTCTTGCTCTAAACAAACAAACACGCACAAATCATGCTCTAAAATACAAACAAACGCGTAAAATTCCATGGATCTGCTTAGATCAGACAAACAAATAAACCTAATAAGTAACGTGGTGCATATATGTAAATATAAATGGCGATTTGTACTCCCAAACTACATGTTTATTTTTATAACGAAAAACGAATTTCTACTATGATGCAATAGTAAACATAAGTAAATCAAATAAAAAATATTATATAAATATAACACAAAACTTAGAACTACACACATATATAGAGCATAACATTAAATTAGAAACTAAAAAAAAAGTAAAGTAAAATGGTAAAAAAATAAAATAATATTAAACTAAATATTTATTCTTCCTAATAAAATAAACATTTCAATGTAAACACGAGAATTATCGCGTGGCGCGTCATCACAGCGTCATCGCCTCTCCATCCTCTCCTTTCCCCGGGCCTCACCTACAATCTGCCTACAACTTAGGAGGTAACTATTGCAATTGAATAATATTTTACAGACACGTAAGAGAGCCATCTTGTTTGTAGTAGTCTAACTCTAAAGTTTATATTTAAATCGAGACGGACATCAACGGCGTGCTGCCATCTACCGCTTTTGTCCAAAATGTTCAAAAATCCGTTAACTATTTTGTCCATAAGGTTGACTAACTAGTATGTATATAAACAATGCTATTATACTTAGTATAGATATGGTCAAAGATGTGTAGTTCCACTGGCGTAATCTAGAACGGCGCCACTGTAGCTTCTCCGCGGTGGCAGTCACAGAACACCAATAAAGAGAAACGCAAGTCCTGTACAATTCGTTGGAAACACGTGACGTCATAACTGGGCGGCCAGCGGAGCCATGTTTACGCAATATGGCGCCAGATTTTAAAAATTAGATATGTTTCGATTTTCCTTAATCTCATCAGTGTGATACGTCTGCTAATAATGGTTCGTATTTACAGCTTACATTTAATTTAACAATGTCGTGATTATAGTTTTAATTTATTTATTTTTGAGATTGTATTTTTTTTTTCGCTAATAATCGTAACGTCATTCATCATTTATCTAATATGAACAAACACATTTTAAGAACTTAGAACTTAAGAAACTTAGTTACAACATTGTTAAATTAAATATTAGGCGTGAATATTGACCAATATGCTTGCAGAAATCACAGACAGATCTAATTTAAACAAATAACTTAGTCTAGAAGTTAGGTTAGAAACACAATCACTAATAAACATTTAAATTCTCTTTTAAACATGTTGCTGCTGTTATAAAAACATAATGAAAATTTAGATAACAAATGAAGATCTCTCTGAAAGCAGGGAAATTTAAACTCTGAAAATTCTAAAACAAAAATAAACTTTACAGTTTAACACGTAATCAATAAAATCTCAAAGGAATGTCCTCTGTGCCCATATTAAATTTGGTTTATTTCATTTTGAATACTATTTAAAAGCAAGACTTTTAATTAAACATTAGAAAAAAAGGAAATTTTGTTGAAATAACCCTTGGATTGCGATTTGTTTAAGGAAACAGCCTTTTGTTGTATGTATTTATAGATACATAGCCGAACACATTTCTTAATAAAACTAACGTAAGACGAATGTTCGTGCAAACTTGGAACAGATTAACGAACACCTCTTTACTTTGTGCAAGTGACAGGAAACGGATGGGGAAGTCATTGTTTAGAGATAAAACTGTACCCGATCGTGATAAATTAGTAAATGACATGAATTTGAAAATAAATTGTTACTATCTTGTTTTAAAGGAACCAAATTACCTGATTAGTTTCTAAAAGTAGGTGATAATGGAGACAACTCATTATTATAACGAACCGACTTTTGAATATTCGCGGCACGGACGCCAGTGTCGCCAACCTACTCGTTTAGGCGACTACGAGTTAGAATAACTTCATATATAGATCACGTGGTGTCGATGGCGGCAAGTCGCAACGAGTGCTGTTGATATAGTGAAATTATTATGTCATTTATGTGAAACTATTGTGTATTAAACGTAGTTACAATAAATAAGAGTTAAACTGACGCCCAACTAGTGGCACGAACATTGAAACTAGAGTGCATATTAGGTGAGTCGTGTAGATAGACAATAACCTTAAATATTTCATTCGCGCTTCCGCTTGTCAATAAGGACGCTTTTCGGTAAATTACCGCATTAACCTGTGCTAAGAATTCAACAAATACGTTGCTTGTTTACAACTGTCAAGTTGCTTATATATCTTTTCACCACGTCTTCAAATCTAGAAAATACTCGTGTTTTACGTTCTACAACACAACGTAAGAAAGATACAATGTCGCTTACTATGTCAAGCGAACAGTTTACACAACTGCTAGAGAACGTAAAGATTGCGCTACAGGGTGAGCGAGATGCACCTGATCAAAAAGACGAATTAACTGGAAATTTCGCTAAATGCAATTCTAGATATTCTGGTAATAAAACTGAGGATGTAGAGGCATTTATTAACGCGATTCTGGTATACAAGGATTGCGTAAATGTTACCGATGAAAATGCTCTTAAGGGATTGCCTATGTTATTAGATAATTCAGCTGCTGTTTGGTGGCAAGGTACAAAATTACAATTACGTCATGGAATGATGCATTGACAGCGTTGAGACATGCTTTCGGTATGAATCAACCCAATCACAAAATATTTAAACAATTATTTTCCAAAGAACAGTCGAGTAATGAACCCACAGACATTTTGTGAGCAATGCTCGTGCTTTATTGGCAAAGTTAAGTAGAGAGCCACAATTACACGAGACTCATAAGCTCGATATGATATATGGTCTGATGCATACTCGCATAAGGCGATTGTTACCTAGAGAACAGGTTAAAGACTTCCAGGAACTGATAGATAAAGCCCGATCCATTGAAGATAATTTTCTTGAACCCAAGCAAAACACGGAAAGGCAAAGTTCTGATGAACATGCAAAAAAGATAAGACCTAAGTGCTCTTATTGTCACAATTTTGGGCATGTTCAGACGGATTGCAGGAAATTTATTGCAACTTCAACCAAAAACAAGGAAAATGAATCGACTAATCAACATAAGAATCAATCAACATCCCAAAACAATATTTATTGCTTTGGTTGTGGTGCACCGGGAGTTATCAGAGCAAAGTGCACGAATTGTCGCAGCAGTTCTGAGACTAAGGCACAAGCAAATGTTATTCAATTTCACCAATTGAGTGTTGAACACCTACCTAAAAGCTCAATACGTCCACTGTTGCCACTACAAATCTAGGTTACCATAGAGTGGGATTCGCTGATTCAGGAGCGCAAGTGAGTATTGCAAGTTTTAAGCTCTATAAGCTATTAGAAAATTCAGGTCAATCTTTTGTTGAGACAACCGTAAAATTATCATATGCAGATGGAATTTTACGCGAGGAACAAGTTTTAAAGACCACTGTAGAAGTCTCAATCGCTAATAAAAGCCTGCCTATTGAATTCATTGTTCTACCAAATGTAGTTAGCAATTACACGCTGTTAGGAGTAGATTTTTTAAAAGCAGCAGATATTGTATTGAACATACCCAATCAGACTTGGTCATTTAGTAAATATCACTCTAGGCAATATAATTTTGTTAATGAAAATGTATTAAGAGAAGACTTTTCGATCCAAGTAAATCATATACAATTGAGGGAAACCGAAGGAGAAATGTTGGATGAATCTCAAAGGGAAAATTTGAATTCAATGCTAAAAAGTAACATTGACATTTTTGCGCCAGGGGGAGCGCCAACAGAATTTGCTATACACCAAATAAAAAATACAGAAGAGAGACCTACGGCTGTACCACCTTATCCAATAAGCGCTGCGAAGAAGGAATTCTTAAAAACTGAATTGGAGAAGTTAGTAAAAGATGATATAATAGAAGAATGCGAGTCTCCTTGGGCCAGTCCTGTAGTTTTGGTATTAAAGAAAGATGGTTCCTATAGGCTCTGTGTGGACTACAGGAAACTAAACGCAGTAACTGTCAGCGATAGTTATCCAATGCCTAAGCTCGACGAATTGCTTCGTATGACGAAACCAACCAAGTTTATAACTACAATTGATCTGCAGTCCGGATTCTGGCAAGTACCAGTCGCTCGACAAAACTTGCTTCACAACACCGTTAGGGACGTATCGTTTTAAAAGGATGCCGTTTGGACTGAAAAATTCTCCCGCAACGTTTTCGAGATTAATGGACCGTTTTCGCGCCGGTCTCGGGGAAATTCAAGTATTCACGTACATGGACGATATCCTGGTTCTTTCGGGAACATTTGAGGAACACGTGAGTGACCTTCAAAGGGTTTTAATAGACTTAGATTATTTCATTTACGTGCGCGTCGCGATAAGTGTTATTTTGCCCGCACCTCCGTGAGATACCTCGGACATATTATAAGTGCTAATGGTATTCAGACCGACCCCGAAAAGACATCAGCAATTGCCAATATGGAATCTCCGAAATCCACAAAAGATGTCCATAGTTTTGTCCAGATGTGTTCATGGTACCGGAAGTTTGTGCCCCATTTTTCAGACATTGCTAGGCCGTTAACTAATTTAATGAAGAAGAACAGACCATTTAAGTTTGGTGACGATGAGAGACGAGCTTTTGACATTCTTAAGGAAAAGTTAACGAGTACCCCAGTGTTAATCCAGGCTGACCAATCGAAACCGTATACACTAAGAACGGACGCCAGCAGCTTCGCTTTGGGAGCAGTCTTACTGCAGGGGGAGGGACACGAAGAAAGACCCGTTGAATTTGCCAGTCGTTTGCTTCTACCCGCTGAGATCAATTACTCCACTGTCGAACGAGAAGCTCTTGCAGTCGTATGGGCAGTTGAGAAGTTCAGGACCTACCTGGAGGGAGCAGAAGTCACGGTTGCCAGTGATCACCAACCACTACGTTGGTTATTTTCTTTGAAGACTCCATCTGGTCGTCCTTGCTAGATGGGCTCTGCGGATCCAGAGCCTGAACATGAAGATCATCTATACACCTGGAAAGATGAACGTGGTTGCAGATCTTCTTTCCCGACCATTTGGTAAAACGTCAGTCGTTGATTGCAATAATATTTCTTATGTTTCAGTCGAGTTTCCCAAGCTGGGAAAGGACGAGATGCGTCACCGCCAACTAGAGGACCCAGAATTAAAGAAGATTATATTTGCACTAGAAGGTGATGACAATCAGGAACTCACCCGATGGTCAGAACGAAGTTACACAATGAACGATGGAGTACTGTATCGGTTTGATAGCGACTCAGATAGTGAGGAACCCCAACTGGTCGTTCCCATTAATATGAGGGAAGAAATTATGAAGCTCTATCATGATTCCCCAACAGCAGGCCACTATGGTGCTGAGAGAACCTTGCGGAAGATAGCTGCTAAGTATTATTTTACTGGTATGCGCCGATACGTAGCAAACTACGTGAAGACATGCTTAGACTGTCAGCGGTTCAAACCCACAAACTTAAAACCCGCTGGATTACTCCAGACGCCAGTGCCCGCTCAAAGATTTGAAGTAATAGCCGTGGATTTAGTGGGACCTCTGCCAGAAACTCCAAATGGAAATAACTGGATCCTTATCGTGAAAGATACAGCATCTAAATGGACGGAACTCTTTGCCATTGCTACAGCCACTGCTGAGATTTGTGCGAAGATTTTGGTGAGGAGATTTTCTTAAGTATGGAACTCCCAGGAAAATGATCTCCGACAATGGCGTACAATTTGTGAGTCAGATCATGCAAAAGGTCACTTATTGTTTTGGTATCTCTACGCCGTTTATCCCGTACTACCACCCTGAAAGTAATCCTGTTGAGAGACAAAACAGAGAATTAAAAACCCAATTAGCTATTCTAGCCCAAAACCATCACCAGGATTGGGACCTTCACATAAGTAGCGTACGATTTGCGATCAATAGTACCACTTGTGAGACTACTGGTCAAACACCAGCCTACTTAACGTATGGTCGCGAAATAAGAGCCCCACATGACAACGTTAATGACCTGAGAACCGTAGTATCTTCAGAAAACTTTGTACCCCAGATAACCCCGTATTTAAAAAAATTGAGTCACATATTAGCAGACGCAAAGGAGCTTACCGAGAAGAAACAGGATCAGCGGAAGGAACGCGCTGATAAAGACCGAGATACAAGAGAGTACCAAGTAGGTGACAAAATACTCTTACGAACTCATATATTGAGTAGTTCAAAAAAGGGTTATACCTCGAAATTCGCACCTAAGCGGGATGGCCCCTACGAAATTTTAAAGAAAATAACTCCGACCACGTACGAAATAGGAACCTGTAGCGATCCATCACAACGGATAGGACGTTATCACGTGAAGGATATTACGTCATACAATGCACCCTTGGATGCCGTGGCAGTTCCGAGTCCACTGGCACCTAAGCGAACCCCGGGTCGACCGCCAAAGAAGACGGTACTGGACCACGCCGGAGGGCCGTTGCGTAGTCCAGAGGGGGAGAGTATACCGGAACCGACTGTTGAATGTTCGCGCCACGGACGCCAGTGTCGCCAACCCACTCGTTTGGCCGGGGATACGTCACGTGGTGTTTGGCGGCAAGACGCACGAGTGCTGTTATAGTGAACTATTAGTTTTTATTTTATATATATGAACAAAAAAACGTAGTTACAATAAATAAGTGTTAAAACTTTAATAATTTTTTTCTTACATTGACGTTATAAGAGTTTGAAAATGACCAGTTTCGGCCGAGACATGTAGGAGTACCGCAAAAAACCAAAAAAAAAAAAGATTATAGAAAGATTATAGCAAAGAAATATAAATTGGAAAATATATCAGGTGAACAATGATTAAAAACAATTATTAATGATCTGCCAAAAAGAAGATAGAGAAATACAAACACAAATAAGCTATAATTGGAACAAATTGAGTTTAAAAACTAGCAGAATAAAAGGAACAGGATGAATGTGGCGATGAACATGGACATGAGAAAACAAAGCACGGGACTAAAGAATTAAAGGAAAGGAAAAAACAAGTAACAACCTAATAGTAAATAATAATGGAAAGAATACAAGCAGTAATAAAACGATGGATGAAAGTAAACCAGGAATACACGCTACCTCTACAAAGACCAACAGACGAAAATAAGGAAAGTAACCCGAAGTTGACTTGGTAGTGAAATACGAATGGTATTGACACTTATGGGAAAGAAAGAGAAACATATGATGGGAAGAGTAATGAAGAGAAAAGGAAGAACTAACCTGAGAAATGTGCAAAGGAACAAAAAGAGAAATATATTGAGAATAGCCGAATAGAGTAAGGATAATGTCGGAGGTGGAATAACAGATGGGGGTTGCTATAGATTTAGTAAGATGTAAAATAGACGTAGCAGCACTCCAGAAAATCAGATGGTGTAAATAAGAACAGATAAACAATGAATAGTAGGTGTGGTATTCTGGAGACATGGAACTAGGTTGAGTAGCATTTTTATAATATATATTCAATTCAATTAGAAGAAACTCCATAAAATATATCAATAGTAAATGTATGTGCACTTACAAAACAGGCAGAAGAGGCAGAAAAAGAAATGCTTTATGAAAACATAGAAGCAATTATAGAAAAAAATACGACACAATACTACTCGGAAACTTTAATGCTGAAGTGGGTAAAAAAATGCTAGAGAGATGTTACCAGTAGTCTTACAGTACATAACAAAACCTATATCGACGTTGCTTTGCAACTTAGTGTCGAGAAATAGGTTCGTAATAACATCCATAAGGGATATGAAAACAGCCAGGGACGCAAGTATAGATACAAATCACTCTAGACGTGTACTGGATACAAATACGTTCCAGATAATTCGTAGTTCTTCTAATTGACCTTTAAAATTGTTGGTAATAGTGCAATCTGACTTTTGGATCGTGTAAAACTCACCGATAGTTGGTAATTTGCCTCACCGATTTTTCAATTCAATTTGTTTTAATGTAAATGAATCTTAATCTATTTCTAACTGGTTTACAAATGCTGCAATGAAGTTATCTTGGCCCTGAGTGAACTACCGTTTGCGGTGATTTTGTCTCACAGATTGGCGAGGGTTAGAACTAGTGGCGGCCGGTGTATGACTCATTGAGGAGGCTTATGACGTGATCGAAGTGTGTCGTATAATATCGTGTGAATGATACTATGTTACGAAGGTAGCTAGGAAGTTATACGCAGAAATTCGATCTACTGCTTAGCCTCTTCGATGACGCATGCACTAGCCGCGCCTGGTTAGAACATAACCCTTATAAAACTTACAGCGATCCGGTTGTTGGATGTTCCCAATTCACTAAAATTGACAGTTGCACTTTCATTATTACCTATGTGACTTAGTTCAAAGGATCAATTTTATGCATCTTACAGTCATATTGCGTCTCTTGTCCGCTTTATATAAAAAGGATTGCGCGAAAAATTAAATTTCAAATGTGAAGGTGAATAAAACACAACACTATCTTTATACTTAAATTCATATATTAAAGTTTCTCCTTTTCCCTTATCATTAAATTAAATTTACTTTAAGTTGATTTAGAGATTCTTAATAGTTGTTTGATTTATCTTGGCTTTACAAAAAAACACACACATTTTACATTTATAATGCTTTTATTGTATTTTTTTTTTTGAGGTTACATGCAATTTTAATTTTGTTTTACTTTAAAGCAATCATTCTGTGATGTCAAGAGTGAGTTATGTAGAAATTTTCTCTAATTATGTACAATACGTATGAATCCTGTACAAAAAGGAGCACTTACATTTTTCTACTAACCCCTTACGAATGTAAAGTTAACGTATTGCAATATAATTTTTTGAATTAAGAGTATCTTATAGCAGATTTCTTAATATGCAATAGATCTAAAGGATTATGCAACAATACAAATAAACCGACAATTTGTAATACATGTATCTTATCTCCAAAGTTTTTAGAACAAACGCTTTCTTAGTAATTTTTTACATATGTTAGATAATTGAGAACGAATATTCAGCAAAAGAAATTACTGTATATACACAAATATTTAGTATTCAGTTTTTTAATCAGCCACAGGCCTAAATATTAGAGGTTATATTTTATACAGAAACAATGTAAAGGTAACACATTTAGCGCTGCTGAAAATTTAGTTGCATCAATATAAGTATTATTTACATCAAATTATGGATTGTTAACGTTTATTCATTAGCATTATCTCGCTTTAAAATTTAATTAGTCCCATTATTACATCAAAGGTTTAGCTTATAATTACATAGTCAAAAGAAGTGAATAACTGTCGGTCTTTACAAATAAAACACAATTAACAGAACTTGTATAAAAAAAGTCAACAATAAATTATTTGAATTTTTAATAAGCGTTTTAGCACTAACGGTATATCTTAGAATACACAGTTGCCCTGGACCTTTTTAGAAAATTTGGCGTGGCAGTTGCACTGTTAAAGTTAATTAATTACACTATGTGAATTTTTATTAATATGAATTATTTCTAGAAACAATCGTTTATGTAATAATTTTGCGGTTCTGAAATTTCTGTACTTTAAAATTAAATTAGTCTTGAGAGTTTAATGATAAATCGCAAATTATTATTTTGAATTAGGTACTTCTGTATTACTATAATCACACACTCAATTTTTTAAAGTTTGACATATATGCAACAAATACTAAAAGTTTGATTACTTTAATTTTCCAAAATTTTATTAATTTTGTTACTTTATTTATAAAGATCGATAGTTGTCATAATTTATCTCTAGATCTACATTTCGCTTTTTTGTTTTCCAATCATGAATATGCATACAGTGCAAATTAACTTATGTAACATACATTCACTCAATCTCGAATTCGTACAATGTAAGTATACATAGAAAAAGAGCAAAAGAAAACATTAGTTTTCTATTTTTTATTACTAATCTTATATACGAAATTAATACGTGTTAGTATGGGAAATTAGTTAGAAAGAAACTTAAAATCAAATTCATGTTCGAATACTGCTAGCACTATGAACAGAAAGCTATTAATCGACCGTGATATAAGAAAATATTGAATCAGGTGCTCTCGAATTCTAAGATATCCGCTCCAAAATTAACAGTAAAGCTTGGTATTACAACTGGGAAGAGAGCATGTGTAGAAACCATCTGCAATGCTTTAAAAAGACACACTTATGGTGGTCGTATAGCGGTAAGAAACTATTTATTAGTGATGTTAATACATGTAAGGGCTAGAGCATCACAGCTACGTGAGAAGTTGCTCTCAAGGATGATAAGTATAAATAAAAATTGTTATTAATCTTATGTAAGCACGTATTGTTCATTGTAGTCAGTGTCCTGTTTTGGAATTTTCTGTTGGGCATTTAAATATATTATTATTATTTATTCTAATTTTGCTTTTTTAGTTAGACTTATCATCCTTGAGAGCAACTTCTCCCGTAGCTATGATGCTCTAGCCCTTACATTTATTAACATCACTAATAAATAGTTTCTTATCGCTATACGACCACCATAAGTGTGTCTTTTTAAAGCATTGCAGATGGTTTCTACACATGCTCTGTTCCCAGTTGTAGTACCAGGAGAGGACGAAATAGAAGCAGAATTGCTAAAATATGGGGGGTAGCAATTACAAGTACGAATATGTCACTTAATTAAACTCATATGGACACAAAATAAGATACCCGAAGACTGGTACACTGGAATAATTACATCCATACTTAAAAAGGGAGACAAGCAGAAATGTGTAAACTACAGGCCAATAACTTTACTGAATGTTGCCTATAAAATCTTGACGAATGTGGTAAATAAACGTTTAAAAGAGTACGCTGAGGGAATTCTCGGAGACTACCAGAATGGTTTTAGACCAGGAAGATCCACGATTAACGCCATACACACGTTGGAGCAAATTTTTCAAAAGAGATGGAAACATGGCAAAGAAACACACGCAATATTCATTGATTTCAAAAGTGCTTTCGATACTTTTAACAGGAAGAAAATGTTTGAGGAGTTAGAAATATTAGAACTACCCAAAAACCTAAGAACAATTCTAGAAGTTAGTTTGAAGTACACAAAAGCCAAAGTGAGATTCCAGGGAACAACAACAGATTCGTTCGAGGTAAATAAAGGGGTGAAACAAGGTGACCCAATATCGCCAACATTGTTTAATCTAGTGCTGAAGGGAGTTATAAAAAGAGCAAAACTAGACAAGAAACATATTATGACCAATTAGATACAACTAATAGCATATGTAGACGATGTTGCAATAACAGCAAATACAAGAGATGATCTGCTAAGAGCTATAGAAAGTCTAGATGCGGAAGTACACAAATTCGGTATGATAATAAATGAAGTAAAGACAAAATACTTGAAGCTGGGAAAAGGAGGCATAAAAGCACAAAACTTTTCAAAAACAACAAGATACAATTTTGAAGCAGTTGCCTCTTTCAATTATCTAGGAGTTACAGTGGGAGGAACAGTGAGAGACAAAGTGAGAGAGAGGATTTTAAAAAAAACCAGGCATACGATAGAAATAAATTTCGATTGAAAAACAAAATGCTAAGTAAAAAAACCAAAATAAAAATATATAAAACCCTGATTAGACCGGTCATTACTTATGCGTTAGAAACAATGGCAATAAATCGAAAAAAGGAAGAAGAGATGAGTTGGGAGGAGCAAACATCATAAGATGCTTTAAAGCAAATAGATTACAATGGGGAGGACATATACCGAGGAGAAAACCAACTGAAATGATCAGGAGGGTAACACAGTGGATCCCACTGGGGACCAGAAATAGAGGAAGACCGAGGAAGAGATGGGGAGACGCTGCGGAGGAGGACGCCAAGATGATGGGAGTGACGGATTGGAAATCGAAGCGTAGGGATAGAGAGGAATGGAGGAAAATAACAAAGGCAGCCAGGACCCAGAACGGACTTTAAATAAAGAAAAAAAGGACTAATCCACCTAATGCGGATTTTACGACGCTCAAGCGTCAGCCATAATCTACATGGATTGAAGGGCTCGATGATGATGATACTTTGAGATCATCTGCATATCCTAATAACACGGAATAATCCAAAGAATGGGTAAGATCATCGATAAAAATTTTGAAAATATTCTTCAGGTTGGAATTCTGGTGTCCTCCAGATATGGACATATATAAGTCCACTTGAAGCCATTATAACACACGCAATTAACGCGGTTAGAGAGGTAAGACGATGTCAAATTAAGCAAAGACCTATTAAGACCAAAAGTACTCAATCTGTTTTGTAAAGTTGCATAGTCTATGACTATACCAACGAACGCAAAGTCCGTATACATGACACTTATCCGATCAACGTCGTCTAACGCTTCCGTTATTTCCGAGTCCAAGTAAGTGATAGTAGACTTATAAGCAATAAATTCATTTTGGAAAGAGATAGTAAGGATGTCAGGGGTTCTGAAAACGTAGGGATGGTCCCCAAATCCTAAATCCAACCTAATCTGACATGTACGTATATACAAACATCTTAAAACAAAATTAAAAAAAAAGTGTAAATTGTCTTTGGATAAGGGATATATCTAGTTTTTATCAAGATAATGATAAGAGAGATTGCAAAAATTCGATTTTAAAGTATCTACTAAATTCCTATCCTGTTCTAATACATTTTTGCAGTATATTAGAACAGGATAGGGAGTAGGTACGATTTTCTGTTGAAGTAGAGTAGAAGTAGAAAGTCGTGGTTATCATATAATAGTCCAATAGTTTTGAAAACATCGTCACAATCCCCAAACAGTAACCTCATTAAATAGCATCGGGATGCATTGGGAACCTCACTAACTATTGCTAAGCTATTTTCTAAGCGGCGCGGCATTCTGTGTTCAATACACCTGCATTATTGGATTGTATGAGCACGAATTTGACTTTGTCAAGTTTCTCGTTTTTTTTTTCAAATTTAATATTTGTGATATCTACGAATATCAAATTTCAAAGACAATGAAATATTCGTAAAAATAGTAAAATTAATTTTATACAAAATCAATAAATTTTTTTTATTGTTTTCAGGGATACTAAAGTTGTAGGATTAGGAAATTGAGTGACTGTAGGTGCATTCAATTCCATATCATGAGATTACAGAAACATATAGCTTCGTACTTTGGTTCTTAAGTTTAATATCAAACAATTAGTGATTTAAATATTAATTGTCTGTATGTTTAGTGCTTGCTTCCAGTGCCACGTGTATTTCAGGTATTTTCTTATTATTATAGGCTATTTTATCGATTGTCAGCTATTGTATAGGATAGTTTAATAGTTAATACTAAGGCGCTATTTAAATAGTTGGTGACGACCGGTAATGCAGATTCTAATTTCTTTGTGAAGTAATATTAGCAGTTCTAAAACTATAGTTTTTCTCTGTGCTCGTAACAATTATTGATGTATTGGTAGGAAACATCTGTGCATGTTCCTACATTATAGTTTACAAACAGTATACTTTTAACATTATCAGATATTTAGAATACGCTAATACATTGCAAGGAGCTGTTAAGAATTGTTTCTCCTATATATGTGTGGAAAGATTAAGGGTAAGTAATATCAATACTGGTGGTTGAGTAACACATCGTATATATCGTCAAAAATAACTACGTTTCATCCAACAGCTTTCTACTTTATGGTGCCATAAAGTGCAGTTTTATTTTAACTGAAGAGATAACTTTTATGTCTATATCCGATAATGAAATAACAGTATAGGTAAGTGACCGTTCTTCAGCTGCTAGTGTAGTACATTCTAGGAGTATACTGAATTTACGGTCCGATATTATTACTGTCGTACTGGGCGTTCCAAACAACTTAAGTAGTTATTATTAACAAGATATTATACTTGTGTTTAATAAAGATTTAGGGAAAATCTTACCAAGAATATTTTGCTTTTTCTTCCTCGATAACTTGGAAAGTACTGATACACTAGCATTAAAATGGATATCGTTTTGAGCAGACCTGTTTTTTGAGTAATTTAGTATACCGTACGGCTACGGGAGAAATGCGGATATCATACAATGCATATATGCAATGACTACCAAAACTGCTTATCAAGTAGTAATGCCCTTTCTACTGAGTGTCGAATTTTGCGATAACCATCATTTATGTTGCACGTGTTATACGAAGGTTTATGTTCTATGTGATTGTAGACTTGAAGAAAATAACAACCGAACGATTCAAGCCTGAGCAAGCAAGAGAGGAAATACCGGCTCCTTGTAATAGAAGGGACTCGATATCTTCTGTCTCACTCGCTTCCGCTCGCATCGTTCGGATACTTTTTTTCTTCAAGTGTACGTTATATCATCACTTTTCCAGTAGCCGTATGGTATACGTTATATTTCAAAAAGTTTATTTTGGGATGAAAATGGTTCTAAAGATATATCGATTCTAAAGGACGTCTTTATATTTCTTTTTCTCAAATGAATATCTTTTAAGGATTCTTGTTTATTTTTCAAGACTGAAGTAAAGATTAGGACATTCTTTAGGGTTATTTAAAATTTGAATTTGATGATGTTTTATGAAAAATTGAAAATTATGAATCTTTTTTCGCGGTTTGTTAAACACAGACGATTTTTGTTTTTCTGTCGGTGTTCCGAAAGAATCCGGGAGAAATTTTATTTACTTGTGTAGAAAAACAAAAAAAAAATAATTTGGTTCGCTCAATTGTTTTCGAGAAAAAGGAACATAGAATATGTGAAGACACGATTTCCTGGGGAAGTGTCTTTGCTTGTTAAAATTTATGCAATTCCTTAAGATGCTTTTACACCAATAATTTCTGTAGCAATTAATTGCCAGTAAGTGGACACAGTAAAACAATATGGGCAACAAGTTTTGCCAATTATTTTGGAAATATATTTCCTTGTGTATCTATGCTGATAGATATTGGTTATCTCGATTGAAAATACACAAACATCCTCAGATTTGGAGAATGTGTGTCAAAACTAGGTTTCATCAGGTTTATTTGATATTTTCGTCTCACTTTACTGCGGCTTGCGCAACTATTTTTAGTAATTATGCGTATATTTCACATCTATTACATGTGTCATTTTTCTAAAATAATATAAGGAAAAGTCGTGTACTCTCAACTCAATGAATTTACCGACTATTTCTAAACCATTTGGATCATTTTGGTATATTTTTACAAAGGTTTCGAAATTATGTCTAAATTTAATTCTTTGCACAATGTCCCAAATCGATGTCGTCCGTATAAATAGGATCGCATCTATATTCGCCCATTCCTGTTTTTAAAATGAGTTGATCGTGTGAGAACATAGCGCCTAATTGATGAATCTTCATCCGTATGGCTTCATGTCATTTGATAGTCCACTGATCAATGATTATCACTTTGTATCTACTGTTAAATATTACAGTGATGTTAAAGTCGTTAGAAATTGTGATTTCAGAAATTTTGTTTCTTGGTGTAGAAACACCTTTAGAAATAATCTGAATAGCAATTGAATAGTTAGTTCAGAGTCAAGTCCCATTTTAATAAAAAACAGAACAAACAAGAGACATTTTTTTGGACCTGAGAGCCAAAATTTCTCGGAAGATGTTTTTTTTAATTTTCAATTTATTGCTTATTTATATCTTTTATTAGTACTAGCGAATTCGTATGTGATAACGGCAAGAGGTACATATCTCTTGCAAGATAACAGTTCAGGCAATTACTAAAGAGCCTCATTTTAATGGGAAATTAAGCTTTAAAGCCGCTTTACAGTTCGCAATTATTTTTATTGCGTGCAATAGGGATAGCGCATGCGCATTCAATGGATTTCGATCAGCTGGGTACAATTTTACTTGTATTGTGCGTGCAATACACGGAATAGAGCATGCGCTTTTCATTTATTGCATGCAATTTTTATTGCACGCAATAAAAATAATCGCGAACTGTAAAGCGGCCTTAACAAGAAATATTTTTGTAATATTGTGGGCACATTTGCAAAGTATAAAATATAATTACTGCTATAAAGCAGCATCTCGATTACTAATAATTGAAGATTTACATTGAAAACAACGAAAAATTTCTTTATTGTTATTGATTATTAGTGAATTTGGGGCACCTCACACTGTAAAAATGATTCAAATTAAATAGTAATAATATCGTAATATTTTTGTGCTTGCAAATTGATGTTTATTTGAAGAAGTCAAAGAAAGTCGTGTAGTCAAAGTGATCATTTGACTACACAATACAATTATATATTCACATGCGATAAAACAATCCCAAGCATGGCGTATTAAAATCGGTTGTTTTCTTAAGGCAACCCTTTTGTCAAAATTATTATTTAATACCCATTTATTGTTTGTAATTGGCACTGGGAATGTATCTGGTAATAATAATAATAATAATAATAATAATAATAATAATAATAATAATAGTAATAATATTCTTATCACTAGAACAATAATTCCTTAAGAACATGCTGCCAATTTGGCTTTTATATATAAAAGCAATTATATCACATTTTCCTAATATAATTTTATATAAAATAATACAATAATATAGTGATTTATATTATACATTAAACTTACATACATTCACGGTATTTTTAAATATTTCATTTTTTTTTTCAAAATCACATGATAAGATATTTATGAAACTAGAGGTAAAAGCGATCCTTCATTTCATTATTTACTGCATATGAAAACACGTCCCTTAATAAAAGCCTTTGTATCTCGTTCTTTATACACCATTTTATCTGATTTTATCAAAAAAATTATAATATTATAAGATTCTTCACATGGAGTTCACAGTACAGATATTTGTTATTCACACTTTACAATCATGACATGTGTGAAAGTAACATATC
Organism: Protaetia brevitarsis; assembly: GCA_004143645.1. Taxonomy (NCBI): domain Eukaryota; kingdom Metazoa; phylum Arthropoda; class Insecta; order Coleoptera; family Scarabaeidae; genus Protaetia; species Protaetia brevitarsis. The sequence continues at coordinate 29,327 of RXPK01002459.1, forward strand.
TAATTATGAAATTGAACCAATGTTTGCCTAGTAATAAATATCCACATTCTGTAATAGAAATAGAGAAAAGTTATTTATGAAAAACCTTCGTTTCATAAATGCCTAGTAATTTTTAGTGATCTATTTCATCACTAGAAAAGAAACTTCTTTATCAAGACATAGTCCGGACGTACAGGCTGTTTATATTTTGATCCCTACCTACAGGTTCTATTATTTAAGATATAAAAACACGTTAAATACAAAAGTTATAGGATTTTTGCTGTATTATCTTTTACAAATTTCAAAGTTGATGTTATCTCATAAATTGGTAGACAAATGAATACAGCTGACATTTTTTAAATACAATAAGTACCCTGTATTTTATTGGATGGTACGAAAGACCTACTTTCACTGATTTTAAACATATATACATTGTTAAAATTTGAATAAGCCGTTTTCAAATTGCTCGACTAGTTTACATTATTTAAACTGTTTTTTTTTTTTCACCTTAAATAATACAGTCTATAGATAGGGGACAAAATATAAACCGACGCCCAGTACAACACATAGAGTAATGATAGCATTTACCTCGCGTTTCATATAAGATTTTTTTTTCTAATTCTACCATAAAATGCAAACAATGTGAAAAATTTGCATGAATTTTGCAGTTTAGATATTTGATATCAATGTACCATGTCAGTTATGTGTGATGCCATTATTAATTTTTTCCAAGTAGCATCAAGTATTTATAACATATGTATTTTTATATTGGGAAAATGTTAAACCCATGTTTTAGATATATTTGGTGCTACTTAGGTTAAATCATGACATTAATTAAGTGTTGATGTCAAATAGCTACAATGATTGGTGTAATTAATGTCATTTAGAAACCCAAATGAATCGGTGTCTAAGTAAAAGAATTAGAAAAATATTATTTCGTTATGAAAATTTTATCAAAGAATTTTGAATGCGATATACCTAAAAGTTTTTATCATCAATGCAATTGTAATGTATGTGTAAGTGCATCACATATTCAAATACGTACGTAAAATTCCTACAACCTTGTAAAATCAAGATGTACATTTAATTCTGTTAAACAACATATTTCAGTATAGGTAATATGTATGTTTGAACCGACAAAATTAGAAAATTCGCTATTAAAGGGTTAAAAAATCACTTGATTATTTTAATATACTTCAGTGCTGCTAATTTTTTATTACTACTGAAACAACTGCAATTTTGTTTGAATTGCTGCTTAAATTTTTCTGTTCATTTTTCATAAATCAAAAAAAAAATCAATTCAATGCGTTATAGACAGGAATTGATCTAAATTTGGAGTAAATTGCAACCAAAGATTCTAAGAAAACTGATTTATTTGTGTTTTTCTATACTATATATACAGTGTGTCTCACATCTACTTTCCATGCATTTACTCGGAAACTAATAGAGATGAAAAGTTGCAGTAGAATCCAGTGGAAATGAGATGACATTGCACATCAAATTCTGCCATTATAACACCTCGTATAAATAGCCTTTTACTCCTTCTCCCGCTTTATTTTTTTTTAAATTGCTCCCCTAATTTTTTTCGCAAGTTTTCGGTAGCTACTAGCATTACAACAAATATAGTCATATGTATTTTTTTATTATTATACGAAATGTTCTCAAAAAGTAGTTCCGAAAACTGTATGCAGTGAGAGCATAAATGCTGGACTGAAGTGTGCCGCTCTCATGAAATATAAACATCTACTATAATTTCAGGTTTTTCAAAGTGTCAAATATTCAACGCTGTTTCAAGTCGTTTAAAGTTATTTGATATAGCATACAATTTGTGTACAATTCCTTTGTTGTTGTTATGTTGTCTGTGTTTTAAGTTATTTGTTTTTGCTTTTTCTATTATTCTGTTATTCTGTTACTGTTCCCTGAAAAATGCCCTCGTTACTCATCCCTGATGAATATGTAGACATGCTACTGATTTGAGTGTCGAAAAAATGCTAGACAAGCCGAACATACATATCGAGAACGTTTTCCGAACCGAATACCTCCTTCCTATCCCACATTTTCAAATGTGGAACAGAAAATACGTGCTGGTACTTTCTCAAGTGCGAAAAATGTTCAGCGTATTCGGCCTATTAGAAATGAGGGAAATTCTGTGAACGCATTAGCTTCAGTGCATGTTAATCCACATACATTAATTTTTCAATGTTGCTGAAGAAATCCGAATCAGTAAAACTTTCGTCAATAGAATCCTTAAGGATAGTAAGTACCATCCATACAAAGTGCATTTACTTCAGGATTTGCGACCCAACGATCCTGAAAATAGACTATCTTTTATAGCTCAAATTTTGGCGCAATTTGATAATGACCCAGAATTCCTTAATAATATCATGTGGACCGACTAGTCACGTTTCCACAACAATGCAGTGGTCAACCGACACAACGGCCATTACTGGTCTGTCGAGAATTCTCACTGGGTACAGCAGATACACTTTCAGACTATATGGCGCGTCAATGTTTGATGTGGCTTATTCAATGGCCATTTAATTGGACCTTTCTTCTATCTATAACTACTTTTTGAGAACATTTCGGATAATAATAATAAAAAAATACATATGACTGTATTTGTAAGCCTGGTAGCTACCGAAAACAATTAGGGGTGCAATTTAAAAAAATAAAGTAGCAGAGGTAGGCTAGTACAAGGCTATTTACACGGGTGTGTTCTAATGTCGTCTCATTTCCACTGGATTTTACTGCAACTTTTTATCTCTATTAGTTTCCGAGTAAATGGATGTGAAAATAGATCTGGGGCACACTGTATGTATATATACACAATTTAATTAAGACTGTCAGGAGAACAGAAATTGGAAAGACAAGTACATAATTCTCACTGATGTGCCGAGCACCGACGGAAAAAATGTCTGGGTCGCCTTATAAAATTTTGCTTAGCGCCTCTGTTTCCAGACGACAAAGCATTAGAAGAAACAGCGATGCAGCAAGTTATTCTAGCATCAACCATTTTTAAGTTGAAAGTTATTGTGAAGTGCGAAATTGTAACTTATCCAATGGGTGGTTGTACTTAGTGGTCGGCGATTAACTTTTTAGAAACATACCATGAAAAAATATTCGGAAAAGCATTCGACGAATGAAAGTAAAGCTTTTCTTAATCTTTTAAAATCTTAAACGTCAACGAACGAATTTTTTTACTTAACAAATGTGGTGCAAATTATATTTTATATAGCAAAGCAAAATTAATAATTATCTCTTAAAGTTTTCGTATAATACAGTGTTTAAATAACGGAGAGTAAATGAAAAGGGCAATTGAAGAGTATATTAATCATAACATTAATTCATCTGATTTTTCTGACGATTCGTTCTGTTTTTATTTATTTTCTTCTTATTTTCTTATTTTTTGTCAGTTATTTTATGCTGTTTCCAAAAAGAACATTTTTATTGTTAATTACAGATATGGTATAAATTATTGGATATTATTAAAAATATTTTTAGCTCGAACACTATCGTCGTTTTATTACCATTTCATTCCCGAGCACTTAACTGCCTGTTAATTAGAAATGATAGAGCTAGCATTTTTTGCTCTTTGTGTTGCTGTTTCTCCTCAATTGTTATTAATTAACTACTTACCTGCTATAAAAGAAATAGCTAAACATTATATAAGGTGTTCAGCGAGGAATGGAGCGCGATTTTTCGAAGACAAACAAGAATCTTACAATTCCGAAAATTTTATAGTAAATTTCAGATAGGAAGACACACTATGTGTGTTTTCAAGTTTAAATGTACCACCACCAAAGAGCATTATCTATCAAAATATATCACTAGGACTGTAGTATAGTAATCGACAGCGTTACAAATTTAATATTTTTAAACCAACTACTGTGACAACTTTTTATATGACTGCTGCCAACCTATTTGTTGTACTTTTTCGGATAATTATATCTTTTAGAAGCCTATAACTCATACGGGTACTTCACATCTAGGTACCACAATGCTTATAAAATGCCTGAATAATTTAACAAATCTTCTTTCAAATTAATAATAACATACCTATGCATTTTATAAAACTGGTACCTAAATCGCAGCAATAAATAAGTACGTAATTGCAAGAAATTCTGCAAGAGCCTAATTTATGGAAAACACATCAAAGAATATTTAATCTTGATATTCGTTAACATTTTGGTGGCAGTCAGATAGTTAAATACACCACTGTTAAATCATGTTTAGAAATGAAAAATATTAACAATTATATAAACGCAATTTATAAGCAATATGATAAAAATGCAAAAAGGATGGATCATCGCATGCCAGTAGGTTTCCTTGGCGACGGCATCTTGGTAAAAATATTTCTTCAAATAACAAAGTTGTAGCAATTATTTTATACACGTATTTAGCATATTTAGGTACGTATTTTCCTTTTCAGCATGTTTGTAAGTACGTAAAACATTTTTAATTTAGTAAAATCTACTTTTATACAGAAGTATAGTGAATATAATACATAATATTTTATTTACATTGTACAATAGGTTGGGTTAAAGTGTATTTATTATATATATATAATTATTCTACAGTTAAATTGCACAGGCGAAATTGAAATGCCTGAAGGTGAGATCTTTATACGAAGGAAATCGGCCTAAGGGTTACTGTGCTCATATTAAACAGACTGTCTTGCAATTAAAACAAGTGTACAAGATTACGACCCCCATTAATTCCTTGCAGTTCTGCTATACGTTGCTCAGAGGAAATCAGATTTTATGAAACTGTGCGGACTTTTAATGTGTACGACGAGCGACTCACACAGATTACGTCTTCATTATATTGGCCGATCAGTTTAATTAAAATGTTAATTTTGGCCAACTTTTTGGCAATTTAAATAAAGTATTAATTATAATTAACGGACGTATAACTTTTCTGGTTCATTTAAGGTATATTTAATTAATGTAACAATGGCCTATTGGGCAATCATAGTGTTTTATTGTAAAATAATACTTATTTAGAAGGATAAATAAGCTGTACAGGATGTTTCACCGAAATGATTTCTTTGAATTCTTAAAAATTTGCTGAGTGGTTACAGATTACTGTGCTTTATTTGAAATATATATATATTGATTTGTTAATTACTTAAAAAAATAGCCTCTATCGGGCCTTGCCCTTCTTGTTGAGTATTAAATACAAAATTATTGATTGTTTACTTTTGTAGCTACACGTAGTTATAGCAAAAATACTGACAACTGTGGCACTCATGACCCTACTGATTTTAAAACACCTAGCCACAAATTGGTGGCTCCAGACGCATGTTTCGATAGCAAAGCTATCATCAGCAGCAGTAACATTGAGCTAAGTAATTAGGCTTATCTTCCCGGTCTAGCCCTAGGTGGCTTTTGTAGTGCTTTTGTTCACCATATTATTTTCACCTGTTGCTCATCCTTCATACGCACTAAATGACAAAACCACCTCAATTGATGTCTGGCAATACTTTTCATTACCCTTAATGAGTTGTATCTCTCCTCTGACTTCTTCATTTCTAATTTTATCTTTTCTGGTAACTCCCACTGCTGCTCTTAAGTGTTGCATTTCAGGTATTTGTGGTCTTCTTTTTGGTTCCTGTGTCAAAATCCATCCCTCACTTCCATGTATTAAAACTAGTGTAAAGACTGTTTTATAAACAGTCTTTTTCGTCTCTCATGTTATTTCTTTTTTTACGTAGGTTTCTAAATCTAACCCCAAATTAACGTATGGTGAAATAAATTATAAAAATATAAATTTCTGTTTAAATTTGAATGGAAACTGAAATAATTCCTCTCTGTTTTAGGTGTGTTAATTCTATGGAATACTAACTTGAAAAGGACACGACGCTTGGCAAACTCTGGAACTGGAATGGAGTTTCTAATGGAACGGGCCCCCGGTCTCGGTCAATGGCATAGAAAGGCAATCTGGTCGGGAACTCTTCGTAGGAAAATTTTTATAGGATATTTTCTTGGCAAAAATGCAGGTATTCGATAAGGATTTCACAAACAGGAGATGTATCAATACTTTTTTAGGTAAGGTAAACTTCTTGGAACTTTGATAATTTTTTTTAAATTGTGGCATAAAAATCGTTATAGGAAAATTAAGACAACCGTCGTCTCCGGTAGCCACCAACAGAATGAGGATTCAAACCAGAATCAGTTAACAGCCTTTGACTGTTATCGCTGCAGGCCGGCCACCCTGAATTTTGAAAGATATCGCTAACCGACATTAAAATACCGTTATTTTCTCTAGTTTGAGGGGAATACGCCAAATGTTAAAAACAAAACATCCCGAGGAAAGAAAAATCTCTCCGAGGAAAATATACACAAACATAAAAAAAGATACCAGGTCAGCTTGAATTAACATATGAAATACAGTTTACATTACATAAAGGCAATATTTAGAATCTAATGCTAATATTGTCCATTTTAAATAACTATCTTTAACAAATTCAGAATTCGCCTGTAGAGTAGATAACCGAGTACACGCCTCACTTTTGAATTACTTGTTCATTTAGTTTAAAACCTTGTTCTAAATTATTTTCAAATAGATTCCATACCTTAGATATCATAGCAATATATATACAAAATAATATGGCACAGTGATCACGGTTATGGTTGACTGCTGCCATGTTTAACTAATCAATAATCCAAATTTTGGCCTAATCTACTTCGTGCCATAAACTATAAAGATGAATGAAATCTGAATTTATTAAAACGTTTTAGTTTTTATAAATTTCCAGGCTTTCATATTATTTTTAGGTATAAATAAGGCTAGTTTTAGCGTAGTTGTAGTGTACCTAGTTCAATAATACTGCTGATGAAGATAACTTTGCTAATAAACGCGCATCCAGTGTAGTGAAATTTATGGTTAGGTAATTTTAAAATGTGTAGGGCATACCTACCTAGTTAATTGAATAATTTGGTTTTGTGATTTTTCTTGGTTAAATATATATAAATAATTGCAAAATGTTTCGACTTAGTTTTTCTAGTAGGTTCCACCACATTGCAATCTGGCGACCGATTTTAGAAGGTTGTGGTATCAGTCCATAGAGGGCGCATGTGTCATTAAGAGTGCGGAATTTGAGTGTATATCCTAATATGATAATTGTTTGAACATTGAATGCATTATTATTGCAAACGCACATACTATGCAAAAACACGATAAATTATCGTAGTAATACAATCAATTTTCAAACAATAACATCAATTAAATAGAAGGTAAATCGAGCACTGTGAGATATACTGATAACTAACATTTGTGAGACCGAAGTTTATTGGTATTTCCTGTTAGTTAATAACATCAAGTTTGTAAAGGTATGAAGGCACTTTTGGAAATAAACAAATATTTTGCAGGAAGAAGCACTCTATTTTTTATAATTTTATATAAAAGGTGAACTAATATTAAATCTTTATAGCATATCAAGTATTTACGAAGTATGAACTATTACCTGCTTCTAGTTGGAACAAAAATAATTTTGTAGAAGTAAAAATCTCAGTTCGGGTGAGAATAACAGGTCAAAATGTATTATTTCCAGTCAACGTTTTACGCAAACACATAAACAGCGTAAATACCTATATAAATCTTTTTTGACACATGTAGCATAAGCAGCAAGCACATTATCTCCTTACTTTTCATTTGTTTTTGTTTTCAACCGCGTATATGTAACTACTACTACTAGGATTATGGTTTGTCGATATAAATGTAGACGATGCGACGGCTATTCTTCGTATTTGTTGAACAACACTGTCAATTGAGTGAGGACACCGCTCTAGAATATACAAAAGAATTCAGAGAAGCACAATTGCTTCGAATTTGACCACAAATTGTTAATGTTAGCAAATTTACCTTGTACTCGGTGAGTTGCAGTTTGCAAAAAGTGCAGCACCAAAATTTATTTATCAGCGGCGAAATGTGCTGGCATCCGGTCGACCATAGAAAAATTCTTAATAAATTTAATAATCATTTAGTTAATTAAGCAACTGAAGCAGACGAATTAAAGTCGAAACGTTTTTCAATTCTATAATAGTCTCAATCAAACCCAGCCAAAAAAATCAACGAAACCAAGTTTTTGAATAAAATATACAGGGTATTCCACGTAACTGGTTCTTTAAAAGTTTATGATGTTCTATTATTTACTTATATTTGAGATTTTGGCACCAGTATCTGTTCGATTGGAACTATGAATGTAAAATACCTTAACCAAAATATCACTTCCGGTCGACCGGAAATAGATGTCAACTTTCTTATTTAAATAGAATGATCTAATTTTTATTCATTTTGGATTCTACAACTATAAATACGTCAGTTTTCATTAGCTATTCCTATAGCTACATATTGCCGTTTTTGAGTTATTTAAGTTTCTCTTTTTTTTTAGTCATAATCATTGCATCATTGAGAAATTAATATCTCGGTTAATACTGCAAGTAGAGACTCCAAATTTGCTATGTTTTGAATGTAGATATAACTCTAAGAAACGGTAAGCACACTTTACATTCTAACATACAGGGTGTTCAAAACTGAGGAACAAAGTGACATATCTTCAAATGCATAAAACTCATTTTTTTTAAATAGAACACCCTGTATTTTAATTCGGAATTAGGAAGTAAATATCATCCCTATCGCTTTATATTAGCATTCCCTATACCATCTTTAATAGATTTTGAGATATGAGCGACTTTTTGTTAAACAGACTAAGTATTCTTTTTTTCTTAATAGAACACCCTGTATTTTAATTCGGAATTAAGAAGTAAATATCATCCCCTATCACTTTATATCAGCATTCCCTATACCTATCTTTAATAGATTTTGAGATATGAACAACTTTTTGTTAAACAGACTAAGTAGCCCTACTTTGTGTGTTTGTAGCTGGCTCTGAATGGAATTAATGTCAAATTCATTGCCTAACTAAAAGTGTTTATGTACTTATATCATTGTAATTACACTTTCGTACAATGCAATATTAATAGAAATGACTACTCGAACAAACATTCTTGTATGGTTATTCAAAAATAATACATGAATTTGACGTGAATCCATTTCAGAGCCAGCTACAAACATTTAAAGATAGGGCTACTTAGTCTGTTTAACAAAAAGTCGCTCATATCTCAAAATCTATTAAAGATAGGTATAGGGAATGCTGATATAAAGTGATAGGGGATGATATTTACTTCTTAATTCCGAATTAAAATACAGGGTGTTCTATTTAAAAAAAATGAGTTTTCTGCATTTGAAGATATGTCAGTTTGTTCCTCAGTTTTGAACACCCTGTATGTTAGAATGTAAAGTGTGCTTACCGTTTCTTAGAGTAATATCTACATTCATAACATAGCAAATTTGGAGTCCCTACTTGCAGTATTAACCGAGATATTAATTTCTCAATGATGATTATGACTAAAAAAAAAAAAAGAAAAACTTAAATAACTCAAAAACGGCAACATGTAGCTATAGGAATAGCTAATGAAAACTGACGTATTTATAGTTGTAGAATCCAAAAATGAATAAAAATGATATCATTCTATTTTAAAATAACAAAGTTGACATCCATTTCCGGTCAACCGGAAGTGATATTTTGGTTAAGTATTTACATTTATAGTTCCAATCGAACAGATACTGGTGCCAAAATCTCAAATATAAGTAAATAATAGAACATCATAAACTTTTAATGAACCAGTTACGTGGAATACCTGTATAATGCACAAAGAAGTTATAAATAGCAGCGTAATGCATGCACTACTACAAACAAACAAATAGTCACGTTTTCTCTCATTTCCTCTTGTAAATCTCTCATCTATTTGATTCAATTTAAAGTAGCTTTAAAATTGTTCTCATTTATCCCTGAGAAATAAATCAAATATCTACAACTTACTTTTAATAAGACATGTAGCAGTTTTCGTGATGTGAATAGCAATTGCAAGGAATTAGAGGATTTTCTGAACTAACAGATAAATAAGTGATAAGTTACTATGTTCCTACTACGGTATTGCTTCTAAATCATTCCCCGCGAAACGAATTTAACGCGAACGTTGCATTGCACCCAGTTGTGTATATGTGGAGGCGTACAGTCTTCATTAAGAATTGTCAAAGTATAGTCCGACGTCTTTACGAGCAGCGTCTACATGCTCGTCAAGGGAGGTGTCCTCCGGCAGATCCGGGTGCTTGTAGTCGTTGAGAAAGTAGCAGGTCCCCGGTATATGCGCCGGAAAGTCCTTCGGGAGGCAATCTCGACTGCGTTCCTCCATAGAGAAACCGGGATAATCCTTTATTATCCTACAAATTAATGAGGCATAATATTGGGTATATACACGTTTCTAATCCTATTAAGTGCTTTATGCTGACTAATTGGGGTTTGATGTAGATCTAGTCGGGCAATACGAAAATTGATTGGAGAAATTTAATTTGGAAGAAGGTTATTTGGTAATGAAAATCCCCGGACATCATCTAATAAATGAGCTATTCAGGACGTTATTAGAGATATCAAATCTAAGACACTTGTGGTGATCACTCTAATAAACACTCTATGAATACTTTGTTCAAAACGCTAACGAGTGATTCCACAAAATGTCAGCTAAGTTGTCACGGAAGGTAGTACAATTTCATTGTCATTTCTGCTGAATGAGGTATTTGAATTCGTTCTTAATACATATAATGAACTCACTCATAAGTTGTAGGACTTATGTTTATTCTTAGCGGTTCACTGCCTGATTCAAATTTATTTGCTGTAGTTACGTTGTGCCCAAACATACAATATCGCGGCATCTTGATACCAACTACTCCTGCTAGCACGGATCCTGTGTGAAGACCAATACGCATCTGTAACAAAGAAAATTTATATTCATATTTAAAATATAACTTTAGATGTTCAAAAATAACTCAAATACACGAGAAAAATGAAAACGCTTTAATGACTTGGTGACAATCCAGTTTACGTATACTCAGCACCAATTACAATTCAATGCAACTAAAGCCACGATAATGCTGTTTGGTAGGGGAAAAGAACGAGCAAGAGCTATGCTAGATGTTATAATTAACCATAACAACGTCACTATTCCGGTTGTTGATACTGCAAAAAATCTAGTATTACTGATGGATAGGTACAAATCACAAATCAATAAATACATACATTCAGGGAGCGTATGCTTCTTTAAAAATTTTGTATTCACACCGTTTATGTTTGACTTGTAATACAAAAACCCTGTTATGCAAATCTTCAATTCACATATCTGGCCGCAATTTATGGACATGCTTGTGACCGTAATCGTATTCAGCGTGTTCATGCATTTTGAACACGTGTTCAAAATGCATGTCTTAGATTTATTTACGGTATTCAAAAATTTCAGAATATTAGTCATAAACTTAAAGAAATTGGTTGGCTTAATATCTGGTATACATGTTTCATGTACGCTGTTTGCCTCTTTTATAAAATCATAAGAAATAAAAATCCGTCATACTTATATAAGAAATATCTTTTCGCACCGATGCGACGTCTATCATTTGAATATTAGATTTAAGGGTCTCCTTACACCGCCACTGCATCATACTGCTTTGTTTGAAAGAAGTTTTTCTTATCTAATATACAAATCTTACAATACGATGATAGCGGATTTTGGTACCTCAGCATATTTCTCATTCAAAGCCAAAGTACGGCAGCGTTTACTTTTGTAAATATGCCAATTCACTAATTATATTTTAATTATTATATAAATTTATTTAATCTTTACATACCATATCCTTTTTTCTTTTCTTTTCTCGTTTTATTTGGTTAATAAAGTAATTCTTTGTATTTGTATATGTAGATCTATACAACCAAGGCATGAATGGAAGAACAGTGGAAAACGTATTACCTAAGTTTTCCATCAGAACTCCTCCTTCAGCTTTCCCATTTTTTTTTCTATATATTCTTTTTTAAATTTTGATAATTTATAATTAAGTTTATATACTAAATAAATTATTATTTTATAATGTATCTACATTAATATGGGAAATAAAGACATATATTATTATTATTAATAATTTTTGTAGGATTAAATATTAAACACTCGTAGTTCAGTTTTGGGTGCAGTGAAGTGCAGACGTGTGTAGAGTCGCTCCGTAAATTAAACTCAATATTTGGGCATTTACAAGTGATTCAATACAACAGTATAGTAAAACAGCCAGTGTGAGACTAGGGTTATTGATTGAAAGGAAAAAGAAAGTGGAAATCAAGTACAGAAGCAAGTAATAATAACAACGTTAATTCCGAATTAACGGTAAAAATACCTTTTTTCCATCGCTGCAAAAGTATATTCCTAAAGAGTAAATTGAAAAATAGTAGCTCAAGTTGTGCCGTGCAGCTTGAAAACAGTGAATCGGTAGGCAAGCGGACAAGAAACGACTAGACGCGGCCAGCGGTCGAGGCCGGCTGAGTCTGATTTGAGTAGGGCTTTAGTACATCGGGCAATCGCCACTCAGTCATTGTCCGAACTTGATCGGAACAAATGAACGCTGATAAAAAACGCGGGAGAAACAGCGAAACAGAGGAGAATAAGACGGGGCATATTTAATAAAAGAAAAAAAAATTAGGGCGGCGGAACAAATAAAGGCCGAAGACAAAAAGGAAAAAAGAGGAAAGAAAGGAGTACAAATCCAGAATAATTGAAAGGAATGATGAAACAGATAATTGAAGAGACTTGACTAGAAGTAGTGCGGAATTAAAGAACAAAATAAAAGAGTTGAAAGAAGAAATAAATGAGAACAAACTCGAATGGAGCAGAAAGGTAGGAAGACTGGGAGATGGAAAGAAATCGATTAAAGGAAAGAATAAAGAAATTAGAAAATAAACAGCAAAACGATGAGAAACATAAGAAAGGAACGATATTATAATAAGGGGGGTGGGTGTATGTGTGAAGCTAGAAAAAGAAGCGATAGAGCAGTTCTTAGGAGGCGAATTATGGTGAACACCAAAGTAAAAAACGCTAACATAATAAAGTAAGATCAGGGATTCCAGACACTTTCCAGATAATAAAAACGGAACTGGAAACATTCGAAGCTAAACAAAAAAAAAATTAAAAGGCGAAAGGTAAATCGAAAGATACAAAGAAATACATTGACAGCGATCTAACAATAGAGGAAAGATTCGGTTAAAATAAATTACGAAGAATCGTTAAGGTAGAATGAAATAAAGGAAGCAAGATAAAAGTAAGAAAATAGCAATTAACGGTGAAATCTAGAAATGGGATAGGGAAGCAATGGGGGTAAAAGCAAAAAGCTAGTAAAAACAACAGAGCAGGAAGATGATATGAAGACGCTGGCAGAAAATCAGAAAATGAGAAAAGACAAGAGCTTAAACAAATCAAACAAAAAGGACGCGGCAATGGAATTATTGGATAGGAGAAACTAAGAACGAATAAAAAGAGATATCAAGAGAAGTAGAGATATGTAATGAACGGGGTACATATGAAGAGACGGTAACAAAAAAAATGGAAGAAATAAGGAAAATATCGCGAAACCACACAGAACACAATGGAGGAAAATTATGAAGGAAATTAAGGAAGCGTAGTTGTAAAATAACTTAAGTCGTGGGCTTTAAAGGCCCGTAAAAGTAATATGTATACCGCGTTCTTTTTTTCTATTATACATACAAATATAATACTGTTTATTTTTGTAAATTTAAACATCGCCAAAAAAATAACATTATTACCAAAAATGTTATACTTTCCGTATCGGGTTGAAATTTTTATGTTGTTTAGGTGTGAAAAAATAAAAGTAAGGGTGTCGGATTGAGGTTAAACTGTACCATTAAATTTAACGGTACGAATTAAAACTCCACAAGCAGTGGAGTCCCAAGAAAATGCGAAGTTTCAGTTAATTGCGTTTCTATTTACAGAAGTAAATAATTTCAAAAATAACACTCTGCTCCAATAAAGCTACAGCAACAAATGGCAATATTTTCTACGAAAGAAAAAAAAACTTAATTCTTAAACAGAGCTTCAAAATTGTTAAAGTCACGCCAGAAGAGAGCGAAAACGCGGTTCAGTGAAAAATCACACCGCAAGAGCGCGCACGCAGAGACGCCTTGAGTGCAGCAGCGAAGCTAAAAGCAAGGTAGAAATCTGCACGTAACAAAACATAACAGCTGGCGGTGTCTATTGCCGGTAGGCGAAAAGAAATATCTAAATTCTTTTCATTTATTTTATAGAGTAGAGCCGAATGTTATAATATATCTCGTAAAAATTGTATTCCTGTTGTGTTTTTTTTTTACTACCAAGCTAGGCGGATACTTTTTTCTCTTGCTGTACGAAATTTATTGGGGTACCTACGTGTAAAACACTTAGAAATTAAAAAAGATAGCAAAATACAAAAATTCGCTGTGGACGACGACATTAATTTTGTCGGGCAGTGTACATACAGATAGATAATAGTTGCAATGATATACGGTATCGTCGCTACTGCTTGGCTGCGATATGTCAAACACTGCTATTAAATAAGCAATTTTCATATTCAGGTAAGTATTTAGAAGTAGTAAAGTATTCTGAACTGTTTTTTTCTTTTATTAAAAAAAGGCATTAGAAACGTTAGTTGCAATAGCGTAAAAAATGCGTTTCGTGAGATATTAAGGTACTCAGACCTGAATACGTGGTTTAAAATGTATTACCTAGAATACTATTAGTACATTAGTGTGCTAATTTACTACTTGAGGAATGTACCATCTTTAACAAATTAAATGCGAATTGAAGTTCCACAAACCTTCGATTATTTATGCAACCGAAACTATAAGTACCACGTACAAAGCAATGCATAATTCAGAATTGTTTGCTAATAATTTAATTTGTATTTCAGTGTACTGTAGCTTCGATTGCATTAATAATCGAAGATTTGTGATGCTTAGATTTGTATTTAATTTGCCAAAGATGGTACATATTGCTAGCGACGCCTGTAGTAGTGGGAAGATTGTGTGATATCCAAAGATCTACAACATAAAATCTGCCAAAAACACTTTATAAATTTCCTCTTGAACATTATAAAATAAATACAAATTAAAATATAAATACATGTCAAATTAAAGATGTAAATGTTAGCCATTCATTTAACAACTATACTGACAATGAGAGAAACAAATTCGTTCATCCGATAAAACACATTTCCGCTTTGATTTAGCACGTTAGTTGTTTATTCAACGCTTTAGCGAGTATATTCTACATGTGTTGTAATTTTAAACAAACACGCAACCCTATGTTCAAGTATCTTGTTAAATCAAGTTGATATGAATGTTGGTGGTTGGGTGCTGGCAATGCTCGGATAAATTTCCGATTTTCCGATAATTATGCCTATTGTCGAAGAATTTTGGGATGCAGTAATTTTGTTAAGAAATCTATCCCAATCGACAAAATTCAAATTTGCCACAATTATTGCTAGTAGCTTAAACATTGAATCATGCAATTATCAAGGATTTTATATTACATTTTATAGATATGATTGTATACACCGTAATCAATTAAAAATGTCTGAAGTTGGCATTAAAGGGATCTCTAAATTGTTTACTTTCGTAGATTAATTACCCCGCTGTTTGTCAACTGTTCCTGCACCATTTGTCATTCTTGACGTATTAATCCACGTACATGTATACATTAAACGTAACCAATAAAATACGAAATGCTCATGAGCCAAGAGTACGCTAATTTTTTTACTATTGCCAACCCCAGTCACTTTACCGAGATCACTCTTTATTTTAAAATAAGCTCTATTCATTTTCTGGATATGTACTTAGTTGTGTACATAGATTCGTTTAACACGTCTCATTTCTTGACTCACAGCAAAGTAAAAGGGCTTTTCTTGAAACTTAAAAAACTTTGTGTTCTTGAAAGTATTTGAGTACTCTCATTTCTTTCTTAAAATTTATGAGAAAACAGTTGTCCTGATTGGGATCAACAATATGGGGTTCTTTGAAAGGAGCAAGTGCAAATAAAACAAAATCTTGAGTTACTAAAAATAAATGCCAGAAGTTTAAATTTTGCTAATTGTTTCTATTCCTGTCCTTTTGTTTCTTTTGGTTACAAATGTATGGCATTCTTAAACGTAGAGTAAAATATGTTAATATAGGTACATTTGACTCTCTTTAATTTGATTTTTCTCTAATTCGAATTCATAATGTCCAACCAAATAGTAATCCACTTGTAAACGCCATTTCCTCTTCGAACTTCCCTTGATCGAATAAAAAATTCCGACATTTCATGAAAATTTTAAGCCAGTTTCCCTCTCTCCAAACCGAACATCAGTTTTCACAAACTTGCAGAAGGTGGAAGCATACTTTCTTTATATTACATTACATCTACGGCACAGTTTTGAAACAAATGAAAATTTCGGATTTCTTAAACCTCAGTAATTAAATATTTTATCATTACATACAATAATTGATATTTATATTTGTAGTGTATGCTACAAGATTCTGCTTTTTCTTTTTATTGTACGTACACATTACAAATTACTATATCACTTTTTGTCTTACTTCCTTTAATACAAACTAATCTTAACAAATTGGAATACTACATGAGAATTCGATATAGAGAGAGTCGACTGTAAATAACATTAGCTTACGGTGAAAAAACTCACACGCAAATAAAATTTAGCGTGCCAATTGGTGGACTATATATATACGCCCAGTCTACCTTATTTATGAATCATGTGGTTCCTCTTCTTTCAAAAATATGAGAATGTAAGATATATTTATTTAAAACATAGTTCGAGTGCATAAAAATATTTCGAAATTACTGGTTTCCATTAGATTGGAAAATGTGTATGAAAATGAAAAATATATATGGAGTCCTTTCCAATCGTGTTTTATTTAAAATTATCTTTTACATGTTTCGGCCTGGGGACATCTTCAGAAAAGATACGTCGTACAAAAATTGGATGAAACAGGTCCGTAATTTGTTAAAGACATCTGATAACACAGTGCATGGATAAAAATAATTAAAGTAAAAAGTGTATGAATTTAAAATTATTTTAAAATTTAATGAAATATATCAACACGCACATAAACATATTAAAATGGAGGAAGTTAAACGTCGTATGTATTAGACCGAATGCAAAGGAAATATGTACATTTCCTTGGCATTATGATTTGTGTTTTCACTTTATTGTTATTTTTAATTTATTTGTAATTTTTATTAATCTAACTTAACATAATTATAATTATCAAACTTATTTCTCCAGATGCCTGATGGCCTAGGCCGAAACTAGCATATGTTTTACAATTAAAGGATTGATTGAACCGAAAAGCAGTTTTGTGCTTCTTTACCTACTATACAAAAAATATGTGTTAACTGAAAGCAGTAGTTCTATTAAATAGTGACGAAAAATGTTTAATTTGAATTAAACATTTTTTTTTTCAGTGTGATTACAATATTTTATGTTAGTGTTTATGCAGCACTGATCTTATTAAACCAATGCGATATATATGTTAACGGCTCACATTCGCTAATCTTTCATTTCCATACTTATTGTTAGTTTGAAAAATAAGTTATCACTTGTGTTTACTTTGATGACCAGACAACATTAATAAAAATAAAAAATAAATTGAATCCATTTCTCTACTGAAAGGAAAAGTACTTTTCTATAGATAATTTATTGGTTAAAAGGATGAGTAGTGACAAGATTTTAAATTTTAGAACAAAGTATTGATTTAAAAAGGTTTTGGTACTTCCTTTAAAATTGACGTAAGAGCTTGTAAATTTTGTACGATGCAAATAGTAACCTGATGACATTTCAGAGACTGGTATTATGCTATCAAAGTTATTTGTCAGAGATCTTTGATAAATGATTTTTGACAATATACTTTAGCAGTGTAATTAGGTTCACTTTTTTAAAATAGGTTTGTTGTTTTAGTGCTATCTGATATATATTGGGCTTGGGCCATTAATTCACGTTATTACATTAAATAAATCGTTGTTGTGGATAGCCATAAGAAGAATGAGTGCGGAGTATAACATTCTTATCTCTAATATTTATGGCATCGTAAATGTGAAGTGAATCCACTGTCTATATCAATATTAGTTCTACACAGGTTATGATTTAGATGTCCGAAACGTATCTATCTCTATTAATGCAGTGGTACTCCTAGTGCATTGACTATATATAAGCAGACTGATTAAGCTTATGGCAAAAATGTTGCGCTTAAAAGTGGCCCTTTGGATGGCAAATCCAGATGTCACTAGTGTTTCTACATCCAAAACTGGCGGGGGAAGCGGAATGCCTATCTTAGCTCCGAACCGTGTTTACAGGTGATGAGTTGAGCAGCACACATGAGTAGAGGGCATTTAGTTCACAGATAGCGCGGTAGCATATAACATAAAATGATTTTTTTTTTTGATTTAGCCCGTATTAATGGTAGTTTGTTGCCACGTGAAAGGCATGGCAAGCAATAAAAGCCAATATTTAAATTGTGGGAAAAACAAACGCAATAATGAAAAGTTGCGTACGTTTGCATTTCCTATAATGTAAAGTGTAAGTGAATAAAAGTAAACAATCACAGATGTGTAAAAAATGTTAAGGGGATTAGTGAGGCGCAAGTGTAGATTCGCAAAGCGGCCGGATGTTTACCTAACAAGGAATTTAAATCGTAAAATTATTTACTTTCAAATTGCGCTGCATTTTGTATGCTAGTCGAACTATGTAAAATGTTATGCCATTTATATTTTTTAGGTGTTCAATTATAGCAAATAAAAAAACTGTTTTTACGATTTAAAATTTTCGTATATACAGGTGTGATTCTTGTAAATAGCATTTTTTGAAAAATAATTTTTAATTATCTGAGGTTTATAATAAAATTGATATGACACTTTTTTATACTATAGGGAAGTATATATGTGATGGGTTTGCAATTTTCTGCTGATTATTAACCCCATTTTTATGTTTAAATTCGCGATTTAAATATTTTTTTTTATTTTATATTTCTGTTTTCTATGTAGAAAATCTTTTTTTTTTTCAAACTTTATAAACGCAGTATATATTTTTATCGTTTCTTTATTAGTATTAAAAATCTAAAATAATGTTTTTTTTTTGTTTCTTACCTGTACAAAAATGAGTATATGATCAATTATTCTTAGTAACTTCAACATTGAAAAGGAAATTACCAATGGTTTTGTATTAGATTACTAGTTATTTTGAGGTCTTTCTGTTGAAGTTACTAAAAATAATTGTTGGAAATTTAAATTTTGCCAAGAGGGTAGTTATTTATAATATATGTAAGTTTTAAAATTGAGAATATTGCAAAACAAGCACTTTAATACCTAATTTCTTATTCAGTTGAAGGAGCAAGCCTATGCAGAAATCCCCATAAGAATAATTAAAACTACATAATTTTTGTAACAATAATATTACAAAAAACAGTTTTAATGTATTATAAGTTTTTTTTGTTAATATTTTTAAATTTAATATTAAGCCGAAGCTTAAAATTTTAAAATCAAAACATGTAATCCAGCTTTTATGTAGAAATTGCAAAAAGAAAGACAGGAACACAAATAGATTGTAAAAACCTTTTACATATTACATATGTGGTTTCGGTGACGGCGCGGCATGTTCTTTAGATGATAAGAAAATACCGACAATAAAGTTAAATAAACACGTAAATATCCACCAAAAAAAATCTGGTAATACAAAGGCCTATTGAATCGATAGCGTTAAGAGAACATATGGTGGAATTTTTACAATATTATTTGAAGAAAACGTTTCTAATCCTCTAACCTCTAACAGGGTTATAATATGCTATACATTATTATTGCTACCTGCAGAGAATATAGAATTCTAAACAGATGTTACCAGAAAAATAAAAGAATTTTTATACGTATTATTAGTACAAAATGTCTCATTATGTACAACTCATGTGTAGGTGATAAATTATGAAAGAATACTTCTTTTGGCATAATGCCCGTAATGCTCTGCGTACTGCATATCATACATATGTATATTATTCGATTTCAATTACAATACCAAAGAAGAAACGATTACATTGAGAGGTTATTTTGTTCTGACCAACTACTCATTACTTAACGACATTCGGTCTTTGCTTTGAATCGTAATCCAGTGTTCGTATATATCTTGATTGATAATTCCCGTCGTCGACAAGTAGAATTCCCGTTTTGATATTGCAGTTCCTGATATTTTAGGCGGTAAATACAAATTTATTAACTTTTTGTCAATAAATTAAAATAAATGCACGATACAATAACAAATTAATTAAACTAAAGCAAATAAATAAAACAATTATCAATAAATTTAATAATTCCCTCTGAAACAAAAGTTTTTTCCTCTAACTTTCAAAATTCCCTCTAAAAAGAGATTTTCCCTCTCATATACGAGCACTGTCGTAATCGTAGGTTTGAAAAGTTGAATTTTAACATATTATTAATCGTAATTACATGAGTAATATTTATTATTATAACACTTATCAAACTATTGTATGTATTATAAATACATTTGAAAATTAGAAAAATGGAAATGGATTTTTATACGGATATTCACCCACAATAAAAGATACCTATACCCTACTTGGTTTGCTAAATTTATTCCTAGATAGCGCTGACCCACACCTTTATCCGAGAACTATCGAACTGCATTATATGGTAATTTATGGATGTTATCGACATCTATCGGCAATTTTTAGAGTTATTTCGCTTTTATATGGACTTGATCAGTCTACTTATATATAGTCATTGTCCTAGTGTGTCCTTTAAATTGACAGTACAGAGAACAGATAGAAGGGACGTGTAGTGTTTAATGACGATTTGTAATAACAATAATAATGATAATGAAGAGAGTTAGCGAAGGAGGAATACTTAGCTCTTTGTGGAAGAACAAATGAATGAGAGTTTAAGATGGAAATCTCAATATTAACGTGAAGATATTTGCTAAATTGTCGATCTGATACAACAATATGTAACCATAAAGGATAACAATAATTGTAGGACGATTTTAAGCCACTGTACTTGCCGTCACCTAATTATTAATTAGCGTTAGTTAATTAACGCAAGTATAGTGGCTTAAAGTCGTCCTACAATTATTGTTATCCTTTATGGATAGATATTGTAGTATCAGATCGACAATTTAGCAAATATCTTCACGTTAATAATGAGATTTCCATCTCAAACTCTCACTCATTTGTTCTTCCACATATTAAGTATATATACGGCTTTCTGCGTATAATACATTAGGTTAGACCAGTAGCACTGATGATCCTTGATAAGGTGAAACATATGTATGCTAATATCTACTTTAAGTGTTACACACGTTTTTAACGTCACCTAACTTAGCTGTTTGTTGTTTATTAGGCCAATGGAATGCTTGTCACTCAAAGCAAGAAATAAATGTAAGAAGTAAGGATGCAATATTACATCGGAAGCTAAAATCACTTTACATAAAAGAGTTGATGTATGCTGACCTTATGCTAATAGCAAATATGAAAGAACTTCAAACCAAGATTTCTGTGTTTTTTCTGTGATTATTATTATTACTAACCAGAATAAGCAGTGCGGCTCGCGACAATATTGAGAGCTGAGGCCAACTTCCCTTCCGTCCCGTAAATGTATGGTAAATAGTAAAATCTTGAGATCCAAATTTATTCACAACTATTAATTCATGTAATTCAAATGCATTTTTGCCTTAGAAAGCCTGTTTAGGTTTACGTTTACTTTACCTATCTTGTCGCCGGCTAGTAGCGCTCGTGTTTATTTCTACAACTTTAGCGGATTTCGTGTGCGTTTACAAAGCATTTTCGTCCTCTTTCTAGAAAATCACACCTTAGAAACACCTTGACGTTTATAAAATATATTCGGTAGCCTCATCTGGATTTTCTGAACCTGCCTTTTCCATTAACAAAACCCTCACGGCGAAAATTGATTTTTGTCTGATCAAAATATAATAATAATTATACAGGCTAACAAATTAAGGTATTTCTGCTTTTAACTGTAATAATTAAGCTAGCAGAAGACGAGGTTCGAGCGTTTTTACCGAACATATACCGATATTAGATCTTGGAAGGCCGGCAGGACGGCAAATATGCAAACAGGCCGTTACACGAAAAACACCCGCCAAGCTGCAAATCTATTATTTACATTCCGATTTTCATGGGTCTAGTACCAAATGAAATGGGTTGTTGAATACTACGTTTGAGGCTATATTTATTTCCTTTCGGACACCATCTTAATTTTTTTGCTATAGCCAACTTTCTTTTTTTAAAATAACTCGGTAAATATTTTTTGCTACATTGGATAGAGATTTTTTTTTCTGAATCCATATTTGTACAATATCTCCATTTCAGTTGTAAACTTATATGAAACAAAATAATTAAAATGCTTTCGATTCATTCGCGTAAAGTATTATACTATAGTATGCCATGGGAAAATAAGTATAGAAAATAAGCCATTATGTAACTGTCATTTGAAGTTATTAGCATTTTTGACCTTTCTTTACTAAGCGTTTAAAGTGTATCTTTAAATTTTTCTCGACAAATAAAACATGAATTTCAATCAACTTACTTACATGTTGTAAGTTTATTTTGAATCTAATAAAAACTCTAATTAGGCGTTGCGAATTTATATGGAACGCTTTCCGGAAAGAGAACTTCTAAAACGTCGTAAGCTTAGCCAAATAACACACTGAGGAAAATGGGTTAAGTAAAGTATTTACTTGATAAAAAATCATTTACAATAGATAAAGTTTTACTTGCAACTATTCTCCTCAATTCGGAGGTGGGATATAAGACCATCTCGGTTAGCACGACCAGAGGATGCCCACAGGGGGGAGTTACATCCCCACTTATGTGGAGCCTAATAGTAGAACGAACTCTTATGCGGATTGACGGATCTAGCATATCCTGTCAAGGGTATGCTGATGATAATTGTCATATACGCAAGAGGCAATATTTGAGAATACCCTCTGTGACGTAGTTCAAAGAGGAATTGACTTTACGAGTAAGATGGTTGTCAATCGATGGGACTCAATGTCAACCCCACTAGCAAACCTAGTAGCGTTTACCAGGAAAAGAATCCAATCTTAGGAACCATAAAACTGGATGGCCAAAATATAGACTGGAGAGCGGAAGTTAAATATCTAGGCCTCACCCTAAGACAACAAACTTCTATGGAACAACACATGAGCTTGAGGTAACAACAAAGCCAAAAGAGCTCTGATGGTGTGTAGAAACTTTGCAGGGAAAAATTGGGATGCAACCCAAAATAATAGCTTTGGATGTATACGCGATAGTGAGACCGATCATCACCCATGCATCAGTAGCATGGAGCAAAAAGAACTAATCTTGGCCACCGCGAGAATTAACCTCTCGAAAGTGCAAAGATTAGTGTGTATGCATAACGGGGGCTATGAGAACCTGCCCAACAGCAGCTATTAAAAGTAAGTAATTGGAATCTTGCCCCCTCCACATTGTAAGTGGAGGGCGGGCGAAAAGAACGCGCACTAAGAATGGTCAAGGAAGGAAATGATTAGGCATAGGCCTCAATCTCCTGACGGTGATCAAACCTGGGATATGCCCCGGATGACATGTTAAAGAAATTTAGCTTTGTGAAGGAATTCACCACAAAGCTAAGTAACAGGAGCGAGTGGAATCATAACACCATCTTGAATTTTAATAGAAATGCCATCAAATGGTACACTGATGGCTCAAAACGGCAGATGGAACTGGAATAGGAATATACGGGCCTAGAACTACATATTCAAAGCTTGGGAAAATACCCAAGTATATTTCAGGCGGAAATACACGCTATGGAGATGTGTTCAGTTCAATATGGATAGGAACTAATCGAAACAGGAGATTATCATCAGTCTGATAGTCAAATCAGCCATCAAGGCGCTGAGCTCATATGAAATCAGCTCCAAGATGGTCTGGGAATGCCTAGGAAACTAAATGAGCTAGGCAAAAGAAATAAAGTAACCCTCCTGTGGGTTCCGGCCACACAGGAGTGGAAGGAAACGAAATAACGGATAACCCGCGAAAAAAAGGGGCTTGGAATGCCTTTCGTAGGGCCTGAACCCTTTTGCGGGTTAAGTAAGCAGTACAATACTGAAGAAACTAAAATAGAAATGGAGCAGAGAAATCCAGTTACTGGAAAAATCTCCAGGGAATGAACGCAGAGTAAATTCTTCTGGGGTACTTATAACCAGAAGAGGTTTACAGAATGCATCAACCTGAGTAAGAACAATGCGCATATTAACAGAATACTTTCAGGCCATTGTAGACTGAAAGGACACTGAGTAAGCTTGGATTGGAAAAAAGATCCTGAATGCAGATTTTGTGGGGACAGGATGAAACACCCATCCACCTCTCTCCAAACTGCGTAGCACTGTGCAACCCGAGGGCATTGCACCTGGGAGCAATGTGAAATCGAAGAGGGAGACTGTACCTAGACTGGGGCCCTCTGACATCCTACACTTTTTAAAAGGAATAGGATTGGAAGGCCAACTGTAAGCAGCAAGAATGGGGACACAATAGATCCTTTAGTCGCAGTGTAACACCACCTTCATCTACATACATACAATTCTCCTCAATTAATACCTGCAATTAAACCCAGTTTTCTGAATGCAGTCTTACTTAACGCTTACCATTAAACCATTAAGAGCAAAATACTAATAACCGTAACTTAACGGCGGCTATTGTACAGCGTACCTGACAAATCTTGTGTAATACTCGTAATTAAACTGTTGATATGTGGTAAGTAAAGTATTACTTGTGACCATTGGTGCAGTATCTAACTACAGCATATACTTAGTACAAGAACAATAATACTAATTGCTATAAACTCATGTATTTTCATAAGTAAGTAGCAACTTGCCAGAATTATGATTACTTGAGTTTTGCTGCATCTCGTGTGTTTTCGGGGAACTTTGGCAGTTTTACCGTGTTTTACCCATAATCGTCATGTGTTGAATCACGTACACGCGATAGACGGGTAAATGTCCCGTGCTTAATAAAGGTGTTTGCTTATCAATACTCGACAATACCTGTGTTACAAGTTAGAAATAGAAGAATTGTTTTCATTTTGGGGCTTCAACTCCACTACTTAAATGAATTTCACAGAGCTAACATACGTAGATCATCTTTTGCTATGCACCCTTCATTATCATAAACAATATATTAGAATGTATTAAACATTTAAGAGTATCGGCAAGTTGTATAACGATTCCATTCAATCAGTTGGGGCAATTGTTATCCTTCTAAAGCTTGTTTTGAAACGTCTGTTCAGGTTATTTACTTGTTTTTTTTGTTGTTATTATGTAGCTTTAACATTACATTACATTCATATCAGGTAGTCACTGTGTTCGTCCTATACAAAATAAAACTATTACTAATAATACTGCTTTTTTTTCTTAAGTAATAAGTATTATGTACTATCTTTAGTAAATTAAATGCGAATTTAAGCTCCACAAATGTTCGATTATTAATGCAATCGAAGCTACAGCACACTGAAATAGTAATTAAACATTATTTGCAAACAATTTTGAATTACGCATTGCTCCGTACGCAGTACTTATAGTTGCGGTTGCATGAATAATTGAAGATTTGTAGAGCTTTTTTTTGTACTTATTTAATAAATATTTACTAAACCTCCTGGTTTAGAACGCTAACCATCATTGAACGACAAATTTAAAGTAAGTATATTGCATATTTGTAGCAAACCATTACCTTTTATATATCAGGTATTTAGTGAACGTGCACTAATGATACTGTTTCCTTATCACAAGTAGTCCAAATAGCTTGTATTAATTGAGGTTAATAATGAAGGTGTGATAGCCAATATAGAATAGTTCACTTATAGCAATACATCTACTTGACATGAGCAAATCTTTTACTTAGCGTAACTGCATATATTCTTTGGCTTAACTACTTCAGTTCAATTATCATCAGTAATTTCATAAGTTACCAATATGAAACAGACCGTAAGTAACTTACATTTCATAATCGTTATACGTTAACGCCGTGTGCATACATGTGTTTTCTTTACCTCGTGTTTTGGTTCGTTTATCTGGTGCTAAAACTGTTCATTAAATTTGCAATTCATATCATTGTAAAGCATATAATTTTCTCTTTCTTTGAGCATAGTTTTGTTGCCTATACACTCGCTTATTATCTAATTATTTGACTGGTAAGTCAATTTCTGGAACTATACGGTCTCGTTTTTGGCAAATACTTTTTCTTTACTATTATTTCTTACACTATTTTTCTGTTTTCTTTATATACCTGTGTTTAACAATAGTCAAACGTTTAAATATATACTGCTATTTACCTTTTGTTTCTGCTGGAGTACCTTTCCGTTGCCTTGTTTACCTTACTGTTTTTGTTTTTCTTTAAGTCGCTGTGAAAGGCACCACTAGCGTGAAGAGTGTGTCCCTGTCTAATCCTTTTATCCTTATAGCAGTATTTCTTTATTAATAAAATTTGATAATGCCGTCGTGTTCTTGTTGTGGGGCTATTGAAGAGTCGCACAAGGTCGTTGATTGTTGTGTTTGTAATAAACCATTTAAGATCGAGTGTGTTGATGTTTCCTCATCAGAGGCTCGCAAGATTCATTCTAAGTCTGGTATAACTTGGACCTGTAAAAACTGCCTCCAGCTTGGTAATGATCTTAACAGTTTGAAGGCCGTGATTGTTTCGTTACAAGATGAGATAAAAAATTTAAAACAATCTATTTTGGAGACGCCCAATCCTGCTAATTCTCTTCTTGATACAGAACGTATTATACAAGAAATATCAGATCGTGAACAACGTAAAACTAACATTATGATCTTTGGATCAGATGAAATTTCATGCAATACTAATACTGTACAGATTGCTACAGATGTGCGCATGGTTAACGATATTTGTTCTACATTGAAGATCAAAGATACAACTTTTAAAGTTGCCAGACTTGGCAAATTTGATGCAACCCTTCCTGAGCGTTGCAGACCAATTAAAGTCCGCTTTTCGTCCGAGTCTTCTGTTCACACGATCCTACGCAACATTCCAAAATTAAAAGAGTTACCTAATTTTTCTAATTTGTCCATATACCGTGATCGAACTCCAATGCAAGTGCAGATTCATAAAAATGCCAAAGCTGAGCTAAATGACCGTATTTCAAAAGGTGAAGCAAACTTGAAAATTGTATATAAGAAAGGAATTCCCACCATTGTCAGTTCTTTAAACTAAATAGCTCCAACGTCACTTCCTTTACACTTGATATTTACTATCAGAATACACGGGGTCTCAAAACTAAAACTCATCAATTTTTTACTGCTGCATGTGAGTCATCCTATGATATTATCACTATTACCGAAACTTGGCTTGATGACTCAGTTACTGATTCTGAATTGGTACCGTGCTCATATAATGTCGTGAGATCTGATAGAAAATTTTCTGTTGTTAACCGCTCTGCAGGGGGTGGTGTTTTTGTCGCGTTATCGAATAAAATTTTATATGAAGTGGTTGACACTGCTTCCATTTGTTCATTGGTTCCGTTAGTGGATATTGTTATTTGTAAGTGTAAATATTATTCAAATTCGTTCTACTAATTGCTGTGTATATCCTCCTAATATATCTCACAAGATTTTGAACTTTTTTGTGAGACTCTGGAGGCTATTTGGATGAATGAGTCAGCTCTTCTGATTGGGTGATTTCAATTACAACAATTTGCAACATCCGCTGTCCTGCTCAAAATGCTCCACTTTTAACTGCTTATTGAATTCACTTAATCATACACAAGTAAATTCTGTTTGGAATTGTGATAATCGGCTTCTGGACTTAGTTTCTTCGAATTTGTCTTCTGTTCCTGTGGTTTCTCCTGATAACTTACCATTTGTTCCTCTTATCCTTACCATCCTGCGCTATCTAATTTCTCTACATTCCTTTATCAGGTGGTGATCAATCTACGTTTCCCCCCAATGATAATAGTCGATATGATTTTCGTAGAGGTAATTTAACAAACTTGTATTCTGATCTTTTTAATACTGAATTGGTCATTTTTGAGAAACACAAATGATATCAATTCTGCTCCTGATGAGTTCTATGCGTATTTTTACCAAGTTCTTGATACCTCGTACCACTAAACATGCATATACTGGCCTTGTTATCCTGCGTGGTTCTCTAAAGCCATTATTTCAACCTTAAACTAAAGAATTATTATCGACAGAAATGGAGAACTACTAAGAACTCTTACTTTTACCAACAGTTCAGCAGACTTAGCGTCTATATTGCAAGAGTGATATCGCTGCTGCCTATTCAGCTTACCTCGCGAAAGCTCAAACTTCAAAGAGCTACCCGAAAGAGATCCTTCAGTTCATTCACAGCAGGAAATGGCACCACACGCATACCTAAAGTTTTATTTGATGATGATGCACGTATTGATACACCTCAGGGAGATAGTTGATGCATTTGCTTCCAAAATTTTCCTCAATACACATTGATAGTAATGACTTCTCACCTAAAATCACTCATTCCAACTGTACTCCTTTCACTTTGTTACCAATACTGAAGAAGAATAATCAGTATTATGTCAAAGTTCCCACAGAAGTATATCGCTGGGATGATCAAATACCTAGTTTCTCCTTTATGATGCTCGTTACGTGCTTGCGAAACCCTTGCGCATATCATTAATTTGGCAATTGGTACTTCTACCTTCCTACGCGATGGAAACGTTGCTAGAATTAGTTCCTGTTTTCAAGAAAGATGACACAAACTCCGCATTCAGTAACTATAGACCAATTTCTATCTTGGTGAATTTGCCAAGGTATTTGAGCATGTTATTATTCTTGTTTGTATTACAATACACTCCAATATATTTCACCGCAACAACATGGGTTCATTAAAGGAAGATCAACAGTCACCGAACCTTGTCTCTAAATGCCAATATCTAAGTAACAACTTGATCTTCAAGGTCAGGTTGATGTCATCTACACTGATCTTAGCAGAGCCTTGATGTAATTGATCACGGAATTTTGCTTGACAAGCTGTCATTCTTTGGATTAAGTTCTTCTCTTGTTGCAACTTTTATATTCTTACTTATTCTAACAGAGTTCACTACGTTTTTTACAATGGTTATAAATCATTTGATTTCATCCCTCTTCCGGAGTTCCACAGGATCGCATTTGGTCCTCTTTATTTGTACTGTTCATAAACGATTTATGATGTCTCTGTCCTGTCCAGTACTTGCTTATGCAGACGACGTAAAAATTTGCCTCGCATTAGAACTCTAAATGATGTGGCACCTCCAACATAATTTAGATCATATTTCCAGCTGGTGTTCTCACATAAATTAAAATTGAAATGTCAGTAAATGTTTATTTGTGACCTACAACGAGGAAAATAATTACATCAACTCGATGTACTCAATACGTGATACTTATCTCAAGAAAGCGGACACGGTTAGAGATCTGGGGTTTTATTTGATTCCCGATTAAGCTTTGCTGAACATATTGCTGAGTTGTGCGTTGCTGCTTCAAAATCTTTAGGTTTTGGTCTTACGCCTCATGCAAGTTTTTCAATGAGTGTGTCCCTTCTAAAACTTTTATACTTTAGCTTTGTTGTGAGTAAATTAGAATACGCATCTATGGTTTAGGTCTCCGCATTACATCCACCTGCAAACTGAGTATTGAAAAAGTCCATCCAACGCCGTTTCTTAAAGTATCTATCCTTCAAACTGGATAGCCAGTATCCCTGCTAGAGTATTGACTACGAATCCTGGTGGAAAAGGCATAGTGTGGCGAATCGTTGGAACACCGTCGGATGTTGCTGGAGCAAGATTCGTCTGAAGATGTTCGTGGCTGTATTGACTCTCCTGATTTACTTCCTCTATTGATTTTCTGTACCTCGTTTATCCTCTCGCTCCTCATCTACCTTTTCATTACCTTTCCCTCAACCAACTTATTACGAATGTCACTTTAGTTACCATGTGCCGCAATGCTGATCTTTTCTTTATGATAATATATCTTTGATGTTATAATAAACAAAATTTAGTTCTCTTTTTCTTATCTTGGTATGTATTTTTTTAGTTTATACTTTATGTATGTAGCTACTTAATTTGTCCTGTAAAGGTTGCCGTTGGCACAATATTAATTATTATATTATTTTATATTATGATTATTATTATTATATATTATTATTATTATTATATATTTTATTATTACATTCTTCTTGTATAGATCGTGTTTAGGATCTCTTTTTTACTAGTGCTAAGTAATTTGTGCTTATGTCCCCTATTCTTTTTACTTAGGATAATATAATTTTTATTTATGATGATTAAATATTTTATTATTATTAAAATATTTTCTTGGTGCAGTTCAAGTGCAGTTACATATGTGTAGTGCTTATTTTCTATACTTATTTCCACACGGCACATATACAGTGTAATACTTACGAGAATGGATCCGATAGGTTATAATTATTTTTTCTCTTGTATTTTCACAACTGAATGATGTATTGCATCGATGGGGAAAAAATCTCTATGCAATGTAAAAAAATATATACTGGCAATTGGAAAAAAGTCACTATCGCAAAAATTGAAGATGGCTGAGAAAAGTAAATGAGCTCAACTAGTATCATAACTCATTCATTGGACTGAACTATAAAAATCGAATTAAAAACAGAGTTACACCTGGCTTTTTGGGGTGACAGATGTATGTGGGTCAATTTTTGCTCCCGTATGAACGTCTCCCCCCTAGCTTATAAGCAGGGCTTGTAAGTATTACTTTAATAAAACAATTTTACACCCGGCTTTTTAATATAATAAAACAAAAAACTCATTGGCTTACTCTCCCTTATCAATTTTCTTATTGATAAAACTCAAATGTTTATAATTATGGATGCCCCCACATTAGCTTTGTGCCTTAGTCTGGCCGAATCGCTCACGGGTAACAAAACCGTTACTAGAGCTAACTCGATCAGTAACGGTTACGCAAACAAAGTGTATGAAAGCACTGTCTTACCTCTACTGCAATCCATACAGTATAGCTTTCCGCCCATTGCATCCTCAGCGGATGGACAAGAGAGAAATACGCAAAGGAATGGATTGCGCGATTTTAGTACTCATATAGAATAGAAAAACATTGGCACACAGTGCTTTTTATAGAACCGCTACTGGAATGATAGAATAATGAGTACAGCAAGCAACAAAAGGATATAGAAACTAAATATCTACACTGGAAGTTAAAAAGCCTGTATTGTTATCCTATCATGATAGTTTTAAAAGTTATTTAATACTTTCCTGTAACAAAGTATTTTCTTTGTATCCATTTATTTCTTTCTGCCGCAACATGCACTTATATAATGCATAGTCTCAGACATTTTCAAAGAAACTTTAGTATACTACGTTTACTTTAGTACTATAATTATTTAAAGGAAGCATACTCCATGCATAAAATATAATAAATTAATATCTATATGAAGTTATTCTCTTTATTCTCTGAAAATATATGACAGTTACAAAATTGACGAGTCCTGTCTTAAAGAATAGAAGAAGTGGCCTTTAAAAGTTTTCGTCCTTTTGAAAACGACAGTGGAATTCACGTGTTTGGCACATGTCCTGAATAAATATGTAATATACTCCGGTATAAGAGAGATATCCGATACCAGGTGCTTAAGAAGCTAGGTTAAATACTGTTCGAGAAATTCATAAAAAAATGCGGATCTTAATTCTAAACAATAAATTGAATTTGAAAATCACCAAATCATTTGGCCTACTTGAAAAATGGGTTCAGTATGTATGTATATCACAAACTTTATAATAAACATGTTAAAAAAATAAGAGATGTAATGTTAGAAATTCCTTGATTCGATTTCTGTCTGCTTACGACACATTAGATAAAGATTCGATTGTGGATGGATTAACGTCTTGAGTAATGTTTCAGAAGCGCTCAATAGTATTGAATACGAAGGCTCTTTTTGTGTTAAAAAATATAGTAATATTGTAATTGTCATAAAAGCAAATTTCATTAGTCGATTAAACTTAAGTACTAAGATAGTAATCGAAGAGGAAAGAAGCATTCTTCTACTAAAGGCAATTGTATTTCAAGTAAATATGCTTATCCAGTTATGTTGAAGAAATACCACAGTACTCAATAAATAAAATTTGAAGACTACAATACGGTTGAAGTTTGGAAGCTACAACACGTAATGAGCATATAAACCATCTGAGTTCTGGCAACACTGTTTCGACGTACATTAACGTACACTGAAAAACAAAATTAATAAACATCGTTATTGAGTTTAAATTATAAAAATAAAGAAAAAGTAACTGTATGAAAAATTTTTCTATTATATTGAAACAATTTGTTTATGAACGGTCAACTTGAACGTCATCACCCGTTAGAAAAGCAGACAGATTCCGACGAAAAATTTGTAACTTAAGATACTATAGCTAAAACTGGTACCTTATAAAACTTTAACACATTTTTAAAAATTTATCGGATGGTAAAAAGGGAAAATTAATAAGTAATAAAATTACGGATATGCAAAACTATAAGAGAATTCCAAAACACAAATATGCAATAATTTGTAAGTATACAATACATGTACACTCTTTTTTCAATATTATTTAATTACCTATTTGTGTTTCAGATTTGAAGACGAGACAGAAACTATAATACGGTCCTTAACGATTTGATAACTTATTAACCCAGCGAATTGTTTAGCTTGTGGCAAGCTGTACGAACTAAAAGACTAAATCACAT
>RXPK01002460.1:0-51009 GCA_004143645.1 Protaetia brevitarsis
TAGTAGGTATACAGTTAAAGACTCTAAATATAGACAAGAATATTGTCTCCTGATGCAGAAGATATAATTTAAAATAGTACAAGATAGTAAACTATTTGAAAGTTATTTATGTAGTTTGCATTGTGCACAGTTGGCTAATATTATCTTCTGAATGTCACCACAAAACAGTGAATTGCTTAGAACTTATCAAATAACTGTGTCTGACTCTTATGTTTTCTTTATGTGGGCAAATATTAACAGCACACGGTTTTCGTTTTCATTAACATTTCATTCGAGCGAAGACTTCCTGTGAGTAGGTATTAGACTTCAACGCTAGTATGTATCACTCCCGAAGTATGACTTTATGCAAGCCACTCAAACTCGACGTCCTCATTTGCCCCAGTACTAATTCTTGTTGTCATTTCTCGTAAAGAATTTTTGCGAAGTCTTGTTTTTTTGGAATAGTGCAGTCAGGATGGCTATTTTTCCCAATGACAAATGAACTACTCACACATCACTTTTATTGAAAAAATAGACAAGGCACCTATTAGTTTTTGCGTTTCGCTGAATATGTTGCACATCTGATCAAGGTTATCTCCTCCTTTCGTGGAATTGTAGTACTTATTGATTTCTGATTTTTTTTTATTTTCTCATCAATTGTGGAGTCGTGTGATTGTGATATTATGCCCAGTGTTTTCTAGTAATAAGATACAAAGTCATTGTCTTTTGAAACCAAAAGTTCTTTCAATTTCCGTGCCTGTGAGGTTAAAATTTGGTGTAGCAGCGTTATTTTTCTGAGCGTTTTACCAGTAGGCTTGGTAAGACATGGGATGCTCGTAGCTGGTGAGAGTTTCGAACGTAATATTTCTTTTAGTCTCAGAAAGGGTTACAAGGTTTCAACCCTTTTGGCTAGTTTTTGTGCTCTTGAAGACTTCTTTTCCTAAGTACGGGTTCACGTAACGGATACTAGTTCCAATTCGCATTCACCAAATTTTCGTTATTATCTGGCTTGCTTAGGCAGTTTCTGTCGGAAAGATCACGGCTCTAAAGGCACCTGTTTCATGGATGGTTAGATTACTGCCAGGAAGATACTTTTCACAAGTTTTTATTTAACGGTCCACAGGTCTCTAATTGGTTGCCAAGTTGTCCTTTTGCTTTGGAGGGTTTCTGGTCGCTTTTTTCTCAAACGAATGAATCTTGTAATTGAGTAATCTATTTCGTGACATTCACGCTCGATAAACAGGGATTTCCATATAAGGATTCTCGCTGATTATAGTCCACTCTTGTTTATTTCTTCCAGCATAATCAAAGGCCAAGAAAGCATGGATTTCAACGTCGTCACTGTTCCACAAATCGCCAAGAATACGACGCTCCTTATTAGTGAAGTAACCACAATACCAATAGCGTCTATCAAAACAATTTGAATGCGTCACAGGGTTCACATGCGCTCCAGGTGAGTTTCACTTGTCATAAGCTGTTGTTATTAATGTTGTGTGCACGGTTTTCCTTGGCAATCGGCTGGCATTCCCTCGGTGCCATCTTTTCAATAAAAGTTTTGCGAATGGCGGGCGGTTCCTCTAGCATCATATGTCACTTCTCTGTTCATCGCTTTCTTCATGCCAGTTTCTTGGTAATCGCTTTCTAGAGGAGGTTTGTTTTGGCTCTCTTCATTTTTCCATCATTTCTTTTTCCAATCTTATCATTTCGTTCAATGATCGGCAATCCTTTTAGTTAGTGCCGGGTCGGTCAGTCAACCAATCGGTCCTCTTTTTGCATATATTTCAAAACCTATAAAGCATAAAACACAAATCTATTTTACTGGGGTCATAAAACTTTATTTTGCTTCTGGTTATACTATCTCTCCATAGTAAGAAATAAAATTACCATAACATTAAACGCCATGCGTTCTTAGGAAAGTACAAATAACTGGTAGCAATGCAGTTTGTAAGCTGACTGTTTTATGCAAAGCATTTGGGATTCCCTTCATTGCAACTGGAAGTTCTTACATACAAGGGGAAGTCCGGAATTAAGCCTATCTTTTACGGGGGATTTACCAATCCTAGTTTTAATAAGTAGCAATGCATTTATAGTATAATACAGTATTGCTCAAAGACAACTCCTTGGTAGGACGTGTCGGTAAATTATGTTAATTTTTTTAGTAAATGGAAACATATTTTTCAAACATTTTTTATGTATTCTGTGTTAAATAGTTTTTTTGAGAATACAAAAATCCTCCAGTCTGGGGGCAGTTAACTTACAAAGTTCCAGCATTTCAAAATCATTGTGCCTCAAAAAGCACACCTTTTGTAAGTTTTAGGTTAAATGGGTTAGGCTCTTCGAAATGGTGAAAACGTAATCAATCTGTTATTTTTATAAATCTTTTTAATTTTTTTTTATTTCATTATTTTTCAATCAATATTACGCTGATTAGAAAACGATCAAACTAAATACATTTGATCAAACACAACATTAAAAATACCATAATACATACATTATATCATAATCGTAAACTTACAGTGTAGATCACATGCAAGATATTATGGTAATCTATAAGTATAGATATATCTGTTTATGTCTATAGTCAAGCAACCATCAAGGCTAGCTCATACGAAATCAGTTCCAGACTAGTCTGGGAAGCCTAGGGGAACATTTAAAATGAGTAGCAAAAGAAAAACAAACAGTACCCTCCTTGGGTTTCCGGGTACACAGGAGTGAAAGGAACGGATAACTCGCAAAATAAGGACTGAATGCCTTTTGTAGGCCTGAACTCTTTTGCGGCGTAAGCAGCAGTACTACTGAGAACTAAATAAAATTGAGCGAGGAATCAGTTACTGGTAAAATCTCCAGGGAATGAGGCAAAGTAAAATTCTTCTGGAACTTATACCAGAAGGTTTACAAATGCATCACTTGAATAAGGCCATGTTCGCATTTTAACAGGATACTTTCAGGCCATTTAGACTGGAAGACACCTGAGTAATGTTGGGATTGGAAAAGGAATTGAATGTAGCTTTTTGTGGGGAACGGATGAACACCATCCGCCTCTTTCAAATGGCGTGCATGTGCAACTCGAGGCGTTGCAGCTGGAGCATTGAAATCGAGAGGGGACTTACCTGACTGGGTCCCTCTGACATCCTACACTTTCTGAAAGGATAGGGTTGAAGCCAGCTGTAAAGCAGCAAGAATAGGGGACACAAAGATTCTTTATGCGCAGTGTAACATCACCCTTCTATCTATCTATGTCTAACATGTAGGAAATAGGGGAGCTACCAGAATTATATAGCATCAGGAAGAAAGATGAACTTATCAAATAAATAATTGATTGACCTCATATTTCTCTACTAGTAGGTGACATCAGCACTTAGAACAGGTTTCCGTCTATAACAGTTGTTTATAAGGTGAGTTTTGTATTTAACTAAAAAAATTCAACCAGACTCCGTGCTAGCTTGCTTATTCTTTGTTATACATACGACCATGTTATTTACCCTAACCATATCGAGAAAGAAAAAGAACTATTTATTTGGGTTAGTAATTCCAGTACCATACCTTCATCGCCTTCCACATTAATTCATACATACATACCTAACAATGTGTCTTCGATTCGCAGTCTCCTCGTAGACACTTTATTCTGAATAATAATTACAACACGATAATCACTTTAAAGAACACGCTACATAGATACCTTACAGTTACATGTTCTCCTCAATAAACTGACAACGTACGGTAAAGGCACGCCTCACAATATTTTATTTTAGGATACGTAGCTTTTAAATGTTTTCTTCAACTCTTATTGCAGGTAAGTTGTTAATCGTAGTGTGTGATGAATGAAGGCAGGTCTTGTGTTGTTATTGTGGGTATATGCACTGCAAATAACGGAGATTAGAGGGAGAATATGAAAATTTTAGGCTTTAAGGAAGTCGCTCTTACGTAACGATGAGGCTTGCGTGAGAATTGGGAATAGTTTGTGAGGTGATATTGTGAGACTAACATATATGAGGTTTATATTGTGTTTATTCTCTTGAGTAAAGTTGATTTTAAGATTTCGGTTTATGATGTTTGTTTAGTGGGATTCAAGGATATCAAAAGTTTAATACGTGAATGTATTAGTAATATATCTAACTTAATTTTCCATGTATGTCTGGTTTTATTCTTTATATTCTAGAATTTCAGATAAGAATTCAGTAGATTCATGATCTTTAAGATGCCAATTCATTCATTACGACAGAGATTCAGTGAGTGTTTCCATGTTTGTCTGGAACAGGGGTAAATGTACCTCTTACGCCTACCATCAGAATTTTTATTTATAAAATTATCACTCAGCTGTGTTTAAGCTTTAAATTTAACTTTGACTACTTGTAAATATTCTACGAGAAATCTTAATGCGTAAGTAAGTACATATTTCATCCAGGGGCCAATAGATTTGCATGTTACGTACAATGTTTGCTTAGATATTTCAATATCTTGCTGTGGTTCTGGACGGTTTTCGGAAACTTCCAGGTGTTTTTATTCTTTCAATTCATTTATCAGGCGATGATAGAGTTTCCACAGTTTTTTATATTTTATTTTGAAAGATTTTTTAATGATTATTTGTTAAATTTAATGTTATTGTCAGTTGTGTATATTATTTTTATTGTAATATTGCCTTCTTCAGTATTGTATATTTTTTAATATTCAAGAGATGATCTGATTTTATTGCGCTGTTAGCCCCCATCTATTTTCGTATTTGTGGCGATGTTTGGGCTCTTAAGGGAGTTCCTTAACGATGCGGCGGTAAGTATGTGTTTATTTTCTTTGATGCATTTTGGTAATTTCGTTTTCATTTAATATGTAGTTTCGCTATTTTGATATTTATCACTTCAGGAACTCTTTTTATTATAATTGCTGTTGTGTTTGTTGTGCACATATTTGGATTAGTCAGTTTTTGTAATTTGTTTTAGAAGAAATTGTTTTTTTTAGTTTAAAAGTTTTATTTCGTTTCTTAGTTTTCATTAGTTTGAGTTTTAACATCGGATTGGTGAAAAGAAGCATTGGCTTGTGATTAACTTTCATTTTTTTAATTCACTTGTTTTGTCACGTTTTATTTAATTTTTGTGTGTTTGAATTGTACCACGTGGATTTTTTGTGAATGGATTTTCTTCAACAAATTGTCTTTTGTTTGATAAAGGCATTTGCTTGTCTTTTTAATTGTAGATTCAGCTTGGTTTTGATTTGGCCAGGACCTCCGTCCAAGGTTTGATTTTTCCTGTATTGTAATTAATGTTTTTTTTTTTTTTTTTATAATACATTTAATGATTGTTAATGTCTTTCACGAGTCAGTTCTTTTATATTTGATTACTTCGCCCACATTTTTTTTTAATGAATGTTCGGTTCTGGAACTACTTGAGGTTATTAAGTCTTTTGCGCCCTTTTAAATTTTTTATCGCTGAGATAGAACTTTAGTTTCATTTTTTTTTCTTTTATTTGCATTTATGTTGTACATCATACCAGCATATATTCACTAAATGTTTCCCAAATTGTAGTTCACTTTCTGTGTGGGACCATCTGACTGGAGTCATTTGCATCCTTTCATTTCTTTTACCCATCAAATTATACCAACTATTTCTATATAGATCTCTGGCTGTTTGATCGAAGTAACTCCCTAGGTTCATATTTAGCTTGCCCGAAATTACTTTTTTTGTTATACTTGGTTTCAGACGAATGTGTAATGTGCTTGATATCCTTAACGTCTGCAATTGATATCTCCAGTATTGATCCCGATTTTCTGTAAGTGTGGTTTCAGCGTACATTTTCCTGTTGGGAGACCTATTATGGTGGGAAGATGGTTCCTAATGAGCTGTAGTAGATCTTCAATCTTCGTTTTGTGATCTTTACTTAAAGGTCTTCCATGAAATTCCTCATGTTTTTTTGTGTTTCTCTTTGACCCAACTCCTTAGCTGTTCTTGTGCTGTGTTTTTCGATACTCTTAAATCAGATTGTAGGTCTATATATGAAGCCGATGATCCTTTTCTTGCTACTCTCGGCTTTTTTTTTCTTCATTGCGAATTCCAGGTACCTACAGAAAAGTAATTTTATTGCTGTCTGTCAAGCTGTTGAGTTCTCGAATACAGTCCCAAGCCTCGCTTGATGATATTTTGGGATTCACTAGTGTCCTCAGCATAGCCTGGCTGTGTGTTGTAATAAAGAGCCGCTTATTTTCATAACCCCCCTGATCGATTTCTGGTGTACCATGCAATATTGCGTATGGCTCAGCTTGATAAACCGTGGTATATTTTCCTAGTGGAGGGATGATGATGATTCTGTTTTTTGCTTCCTGTAGATTCCAGCTGCAGTCTGTCTAGGTTTTATTCTTGCATATCTGATCCGTGATTTCTTTTTGCATTAAATTTTTAATGTCAAATTCTTGTTCTACAGGTAAAATTACTTGAAATTCTTCTAATTTTGCAAATTAAATCTTACAATTTCTCCAAATGTCGAAATGTATTTCAGATTCCAAATTTCGCCTTTAACTTGAATTAAACGGATAAAATTTTGTTGGAAACGTGTTCTATATGGAAATTCTTTTACTGTGCCCCATTCATTTTGAAATTCTGAAAATTATTTTTCAATAAAATTGAAAAGCATATGATTTCGTTGAGATTCTGAACAATTCATTAAATTTTCACTCTTTTATAGTTTTTTAAGCATGAATTGGATTTACAACTTGTTATCACTGAGTCTTCTTTCTGACTAATTCTGAAATCGGTGAAGCACATTATTTTTAACTATATACTACCTCAGGCGAGGAGCTTTTGAAATGGTAATTTCTGAGTGGAAACTGACATATGCCTTTCGGAATCAATTCAAAAGCTGTTTGTCAAATTTGTGTTTCTATTGAATTTGAAAGAAGTAGAGCCTGTTTGTATGAAGATTTCTAAAAAAAAATTACCACTGAGCTGTCATCCGTTCGGTTAATCGAAATGTTTAAAGGATTTTCTGTGTGTTGTGTGTTTGAAAGATTCTTGTAGGCCTCTTAATGGTCTTTGAACACCCATCAAACCTGTGGCTGGTGATTTCTGACCGTCCTTGTCATAAGTCAAGGAATTGTATGGCTGGCTCTTAGTACTAATTATTTGGACTTGTTGTGTATTCGTCTAATATGTATGAATCATGTGTGTGCGCATGTTTGATTCATTACAATATCTATCGCTTGGTGGTTCTTGCAATCTGAGATGCCTCCATTCCTGCCTTGCCCATTTTCATCAAATATAGAAAAGGAAGATCTACGAGGCATTACATTGGTAATTTATTCGTCCTAAATATCCAAGCCTCTATATCTTCCGAAGTTCAGCAATAGCGGTGTGCTGCTCCATTTTTGTCCCACAGAGATGACAGTGATCATGGTCTTACCACCGTATTAGATATATTCAAATACAGTACTCACATTGGGTCTTAGTTAAACACCATGCTTTTCGTGGGCTCTGCTGGTCAACATGAGTATTGTCTCCACCCTAGTTTTAGTCCTCTGAAGATTTCAAGTTAGCGGGGGGTCTAGAATGACACCAAGATATTTTTACTTCTTTCGACAACTTTATTTTCTCGCTACGGACATTTAGTAGTGGAACACTATATAAGTTCCCCATTATCGTGAATGCTGTTGTGGTCGCTTCGTAGCTTATTTTAACCCTGCTTCTCTGCCTTGGCTTGTACAACTTACAGAGTGTTCTGCATTTTATCTGGGTCAGAATGGCAAAAAATCATCTGCATATATAGCATTTTATGCTCTTCATTGTCGAGTTCCATTGGTCCATGACCTGGTTCCCCAACATATTCTTTCTAGCCGAGCCACCAGCATCTCTCCCATGATGGTTGCGTAACCTGACCTTCCTCGAAGTATGTAGTCTATCCACCTGCAACTTGTTTCATCGATGTTATATTGTCTAATGTTGCATTCAATGATTTATGGATCCCTTTGGACCTTGATTTCCTTTTCTTCATGTATAAACGTTCCTGTTAAAATTCTTTTCGGTAATCGATTTCACTACTTCAAATTTTTACATTATCAAAATAAAATTGATGCCCTAAATTGCATAGCGTTAAGGACACGCTGTACCGTTAATATTTTTAGTTTTCATGTTATATTTGTACGAATAAATTAATATAAATATGTAAAAAATGACTAGATAATCTCAAACAAGTTTAAATTTGATGGTGTCAGAGCTTAAAATATGTACAGTTATTTATTTTTCATATTCCAAACATTGATTTAATTTATTCTATAAGGCAAATTATTAAGTACCACGTCCCATACTAACACAATTCATATTAATCAATTAACGTTTAGTCATAATTTATTCCCGCAGTAAGAACTTCATTTCCAGCAGCACTCATCCCATTCTCCTCCAGCGATTCCCACTACAAAAGCACCCCTATCCTGCAGGATTA
The DNA here is from genome assembly GCA_004143645.1 of Protaetia brevitarsis. Taxonomy (NCBI): domain Eukaryota; kingdom Metazoa; phylum Arthropoda; class Insecta; order Coleoptera; family Scarabaeidae; genus Protaetia; species Protaetia brevitarsis. The sequence continues at coordinate 8,398 of RXPK01002460.1, forward strand.
ATCCGCACTTATCCTCAGAATCGTTCGTCGTTTGACTTATGGCCCGTTTTTGTTCCGAATCCGCAAAATTCAACTTACGAGTTCGGTTGTTTTCGATTCCGTCGATGGCTCGGGACTGGGAAAATCGGACTTTCTATCCCACGATCCGAACCCAAAGTTATTTTAAAGCGACGACGGAGGGATTTTAACTTCGACGTTCCGAGTTGGTGCCAGATGTTTCTGTGGTTTTTGAGCGGGCAAAAACGAAACACGTTATCGGCATCCCATTCTGGAACTGATGTTTAAGCCCTTTTCCGATTTAGGTACACCTATTTTAGTGAACGATTTTGTATGTCTGCAGTCCTGTGCTTGTCGGTTGTTTTTCTTCAACTTGGGTGTCTTTGGATGTATTATCGTCCACTTGAAAGTATTTAAATTTGATGGATTCGAGAATGCACTATGGTTTAAAATATTTTCCTAATTAGAGTACGTCATGCTAATCGTTGGTCACAATGCATGCACGCACTAATCACTTTCATAGTTTGTACGTTACCAAAATGTGTGCAAAAAATATTTATTGTAAGAAGAAAAGATAATAATTATGGTGAAAATGCTGTCCATTATTTTGAAGACACAGTCGAGCTCTACGCCTCATGTTCTCAAAACCATTTACGAGGAGTTGTGGGGTTATGTCGGCACAGAAATTTCTAATAGCATTACAAGGCTCTTCGGTTGTGTGATGTCTAATTTTAAAACTGGTATTCTTTAAATATGGGAAAATAAAATAATCTAAAATTGTAATGTCCGGAGATCTTGTAGGAAAATTAATCATTCTTATAAGGAAAAATTGTTCGAAGCAAGCTATTTGTTTGTCGAGATTGTACGGTGCATTGTGTTGCTAAAAAATCACTAGCAATTTATGCATAGGTGCATACTTGCTTGTATCTACGTCTTGTGAAATCAGTAAAGAATATTATCTAAGGTTCTGTATTCACAGTAAGAGAACGTCCTTAACAAAGGAGAATTTAGAAGATATTATTTTCGTCACAAATGCTAAAAGCTAATAAGTTACAATCAACAGTAACAATAATATAATTTTACTGAAAGAGCTTCCCTGTTTCTTAAATCAGTGCATCAATATTCAAATAGAAGTCTTGAGGTACTGGCCTTGACTGGACTTATTAAGATTTAATACAATTCTTGATAATAGTTTATACGCAATGTGCCATTGATTTTAACAAATTTACCACTTTATTTACCTTTATTGTTGTAGAAAACTATAATGCTTTACTAAATCGAAAATTAGAGGTACATACATCAACGAATGTATATACAGTGAGCCCAGGAAGTGGTGGCAAGAGTCTCCAGAACAGAGATCGACAAAAGAATTGCCAAAGGAATAGAGGCCTGAATTTACTAAAACCTTACTGACAAGAGAACATCGGCAACAACGAGCAGAAGATATTATACTTTCTTAAGAAAATAGTGTGAAAAAAATTAATAACATTTTGTGCAATTGATATACAGTTTTGCAACCTTAATTTTTCAAATACTTAATGTAATTATGCTTGTATACTATTGCAGGTAATATGTTCAACACATTAGCTATATTAATTACTAGAGTTGGGCAATTGTCCGGCGGAGTATTGCGACGTGGGCCTCAAATAATGTAATATAAATAAAGCAGATGATACCGTATTATTGTGATTTAGTATGTATTTATAAGCATGTCATATTAATAAGAGTTGTGCAAATTTTTTTGCACAACTCTTATTAATTTTGTGCAACGAACAGGCCAGCCTGCAGTACATTCGCATTTTATATCACTACTTATTTAGATAAAATAATTTTTTTTACATTTTATAAGAAAAACGGACACTGTTGTTACTGACTTGCAACTCTACGGTTCGTCTGCTTTATTGGAGTACATGAGTTGGAGCTTGGAGCACACGTTCTGAATACGTACCTGCCGCGCCGGAAAATTTGCCCAACTCTATCAATTACTCACATTGTTCCAAACCACAATTTTATGTAGCAGGAGACATACTGCGTCATTTGAAAAAGAAGGTCTTATATATACACATACATATATTCAAATGTTCCCGTGACTTTTCTAAGGTTCGTGTTTAATTACAGATCTAATAAATCTTGATGTGGATAAGATTATGTATTATAGAAAAGAACGAAATTAAGGATATCACATTACGCATGATAATTAATAAAATTCCAGGGGAATATGTGGTATGTGCTCAGATGTAAAATGTAGTGGAGATATTTCATAGGAATATGTTGTACTATCTTTAACAAATTAAATGCGAATTGAAGCAAAACTAATCGTCGATTATTTATGTAATCGAAACTACAAGTACTGCCTACCGAGCAATGCGTTATTCAGAATTGTTTGGAAATAATTTTTAATTATTGTTTCAGTGTACTGCAGCTTTGATTGCATTAATAATGAAAGATTTGTGGCGCTTAGATTTGAATTTAATTTGCTAAAGATGGTACAAGTTATAAAAGAAGTATAGCAAAGAGCGAAATTGCCAGTAATTCTCTTTTGTTTTTATTGTGGGAGTTTGTATGAGATTGAACACGGAAACACTGGGGTCTTTTGGCTTCTTGTATTGGCTCCATTTCTTTTAGCCCTTAGATTTATACCAGCCATTTCAGTGTGCTGGTGCCCTGCATTAGCTTCCAAAATTTCCTGTCTTGGTCTAGAGGCTTGATTCGCACAGAATTTGGTAAGACTTCACTGTCATCCAATAACACAATCTATAGTTGATACCTCCAGCGTTCGCCCCAATTTTTTATAGGTGCCTTTTCAGTGTATAGTGTGCTGTTAGGAAACCTGTTACTTTATTTATGAAGAACTAAACTATTACAAATCATCTCAAACCCGTGCTACACCCAAAAGCTACTACACGAGGCTACCTATTCTAAGTACTACATGGATTCCATAACAATTGAAATGTTACTACTCTAACTAAATAATTTCCTTATGATTGTTAATATATACAAAAAAATATAATACAGTAGCTTCGCGACCATATGAATACTACTTTAAGTGACATGCTAAAATATGTGAAATGTGATTAGTTCTCATAATCGCGAGTCTAATGTAAATCGGTCAGCTATCAGTTATCTCCCAGCATTTGCCAAAGACATTGATTATAAATTTTAAAGCTTCAATTCTTAACCATGTATATAATATTTAATTTCTTTTTCTCTTGGTTTTTAGGTCGTAAATATTGAAAACATGAATGAGTACTACGATAATATTTAAATTCTTTTTCTCTTGATTTTTAGATCGTAAATATTGAAAACATATTATTCGTAGTACTCATTCATGTTTTCAATATTTATGACCTAAAAACTAAGAGAAAAATAAATTAGACATTGATTATATATAATATACTTATATAAAATCAATGGCCAAGGAGTAAGGGAAAACCATGGCAAAATCCTTACTCTGGGAGGATCTGGGAAGATATCTCAGACTTTCTTACTGATAACCGCAAATTATTCTTATCCTTGATGCTGAATCCATTAGTGCTGAAGAGGTAGCCTCCACATTTCTTTAAATTCCGACAGCCTTGCCGTCCTCACGTAGTTGCTTCCTTTTTCACACAACGGAAGTTTAAACAGGAAAGAAGTAATGACCTAAAAACAAACAAAACAACAGCAGTACCTATTCTAAATAACTTAATGCTAATTATTCTATTATAATCTAACCAAGGATAATTAAATTAAAAAGCAATATTTTAAATATTTTAACATTAATTCCAACCACTAAAGAGCACAAAATATTTATTGGCATCGCGGCCAATTTAACCTCCTAGCTAATGCCCTAAATTCCGTACGCGACCGCCACTCATCGGTGAGTGGACATTAAAATAAGACATGCCTTGCTGTATCTACCCCACCACATTCACAATTCGAATCATTAACCCTCCCGAGTCTACATAAATATGATTTAAAATTACAATTAATTAAACCTGTTACTGTTAGCGGCAGTAGTCCTTGAACCTTATTCTCTGATGGCCCATTAATTGAATTTGCCTGATTGTATTATTCCAGTATTCTCTAGGTTTAACTTAACTTCTTACCTGTTCTTGTACTGCGTTTTCTTGTATTCTCAACATTATCTGTTGGAATATAGATCCGCTTATTTTCATACACCCTGTAATTGATTTCAATTGCATCACGCTATATTGTTTATGCCTACGCTTGAAAGATCTGGACACATCTTCCTCCTGGAAGGATGATCATTGTATTTGCCATCTTAATGAAAATTCCAGCTTCAGATATTTTACTTCCTTTGGCAGCTTTATTTCTTCAATCTAGAGTTTTAGGGATCCATGACCATTTAAATGCCCGCTTAGCCCATTGTCAATTATACAACAACTAGTAAAGAAACCAGATGGAAGAAAGTGTGTTACGCAGAGAGAAACCCCATGTGGGATACAAAATATTCATTATACTAATAAAAGATGTAGGAGAGGATGGGGCAAGATGGGGCCACGAGGCATGATGGTATCTACAAAACGGCAGTAAGCATCTGTCAAATAATAGCAGACCTAATATTCACAAGTGCTGTTTTATGTTTGTTGTAATGTAGGAAACTTTACTAGTCGTAATAACAAAGTTATTGCTGTTTGTGCGTGAACTTTGCAATTTTCAGACTTTCTTTATTGTTTTGACGAGGAGTTCAACGGCCAGTATCGGAAGTATAAGTAAATTAACTAACAGCTTCTTGCGGGTTTCGCCGTGTGTCAAAACGCTCGACGAACTGAACTCAGTTCAGTTGTCCTGAAGAAGCTGTCAGTATGAACAGCGAAACGTGAGCGAAAGTTTGACACACGGCGAAACCCGCAAGAAGCTGTTAGTTATAGTTACACCGGCCGTGAAAGCCTACGCAGTGTTATAAGTAAATTATTTACAATTACACTTTTTGTGCTTATTAATTTACATGTATGGCATGTATTTTCTATTGTGCGTTATTTGTTTATTTCAAACATTTAATATGTTATTATAACATAACCAGAAAATGTCTTAAGGAGGCAAGATGGGGTTATTGGTATGGGGCAACATGGAGACATCACTATCTTACTCTTCAACGTGGTCCGTTATGACTGAATATAGTTCGATATTTACAGAAGAGAAGAGACTGAGTATGGGGTACCACAAACAATTCTAGAAAGAAAAGTGGAAGAAGCGCATCAGCTTGCTGGACCTCTCTAACCTAGAAAATCATTAGGCTAAAAACACTTTTTTCCATAGAAGACCAGACACAGCTACTTACATATTTGCAAAAATGGAATTGGGCCTCTCAGGACTAACAACAGTTTGTTGTTGAAAAAATGCAAAAATTAGAGGAAAAGATTGGCTGATAGAATTTGTGAGATGTGATCTCCATTGTTTTCTCGAAGACATAATGCCTATTTCTCATGTTAGGAATCAGGTACAGGTTTAATCAAAGCGTAGCAAGGAAAAGACAACAATCCTTACAAGCACTACGTATAAAAATCTGTTACAAAAAAATAGAAGTCTGGAGAATCCTTAAGGTAACTGCGGCGGAGGGAGTGTTAAAGGAAATGAAATGACAAAGAAGAAAACAGAAAAGACCAAGAAACCGAATTTTGTAAAGAAAGCAAAGAGTAAATTTTTAGAAAACGTCAAGGAAATAATCAAGCTCTTCTGTTGAGGAAGATGACTATGTTCATGTTTATATTGCCTCAAAAAGTGCGGTGAAGATACCACAGGGGAAGTATGGATATAATGCCATGGATGGCGGAGGTTGGGTACATGGAGGGTGTGCGAATAATGTAGATGAGTTCGTCTTCTATTGTCTTAAGTGTGAAGATTAAGTTTAATATTCTTATCATTATTGAATTTTTTTTTATTTCAAGCAGTTCCGCCTTAAAGAGTTTTAGCTTTGTTCCTGCAGTTTTTTAAGAATAAAATCTATTTTTTTATTAGATTTATGTTACAACCCATTCTTAACTCACCTGGAACCCCGTATTGCCCCCATGGTGGGGCAAGATGGTGTATTTACCTTTTTCTTTTCAAAATTTTCTCACAACATCAGATCGATAAAAAATTGTAAATATACATCCATCAGCAGTAAATGTTTAAAGATTACAACAAGCCTATTTAGAACCTTGCATATCAATTTGCAATCCTGATGCAGTATTCTAAAGCTTAGTGTTCCCATCTTGGCTCATCTTCCCATACTCTCGGCAGACGGCAGGACGCTCTTGTGCGTGATTATCAGGTGAATTTTTGAGCATACAGCGCCTCATAACTTATTACCCATCGTCAACAATTTTCTCACCTCACGAGAATGAATTTTGCACCGGTAAACTAGTTTTAATTTACATCCCTTACTTGACCAGGTATTTTTGTCAAAACTTATCCCTCACAGTATACCTCGACCAATAATGGGTTTACAAACAACTCCCATTTTATGCTAAATACAAGCTTACACGCCAAGTAAAAAGACATGCATGCACCCATACATTACATTTTTATTCCATGCACGTTATACACAAGGTGGACAATATTAATTTTCCAATATATCTGATTGCGATCGGCCCTTTTCCGCGTTTTAAATTTACGACACGGCCGGCGGTACAGCGCATAGAGACCAGTTCGTTTCGCCCTACCTCCTTCCCTTTAGAGTGAACGGCTCACTTCGCTTAACCGTCGCCCATTGAACGTTTACTTTTAATAATAACGACTTGGCATGCAACTCCTGTACCGGCTATATGTTTGCATATTATTCAAATTAAAAAATAAATTAACCGCCACACGTACATACATATGCGCGAGCGATTCCCCAACCAGTCGGTAACGTTGCAAGTGGACAATATATTCATCCATACCTCTTTGCTACTGCACACGAGTACTGAATGTAGCCGTGCCAGTTTCAGCAATATCAATATCATGCTTCTAGGTTGTTTATTATATTATGAAGACCGCTTGAGTAGTTCTTACTGTTAGTCAACCATGCTACCCATCGATTCAAATCTACTGTTTCAGAGATGATGAACGGTCTTTGAGGTGTTAGTATTCTGTTAGTTTAGTTTAGTAAAAGATGGACTCCGCATGATTCGATTAATCGTCCCTTCCACTGCAACCACTAGGGTCTACTGTAGACCAGATGTTACCTTACAGTTTATCCAACAAGTTCAAGCCGCTAAGATGACTTATTATCTTGCTGAATGAGATTATTTTCAGGTCTTCTACGGTAGAGTCAGCCTCTCCGATACTTACATATCTGATCTTCTTGCAGCAGAGCAATGGCATAAAATACACTCAACTGTCTCTTCATCTTCAAACACAGTCGGCATTCAATCTCATCAGATAGCCCGATTCCGTGCAAGTGCTTTCTGAGTTCACCGAGACCTGTAAAGACAGAGACAATCACCTTGACATTTTTACCAGGCAAACCAGGGCAGTTGTTCCAGTATTGACGCACTTTCTCATTTTCCCTGAATTTGTTTTGCTGGTTAGTCATCGTAGGTGTTATGCTAATGGCAGAGAAGACAGAGAAAATTACATGGCTACTTTTATGGTCATATTCAAGGAATTTCTTGATTCTGACACGAGGTGAGATAACTCCTTCGCATGTACCAAGTGGGGACACTTGTTCCATTGCATTCGAGCTATTTCTAATTTGCCCACAATTCGATTTGGTGGTTAGCTACCATGGGTGCTAACCCAATGGTAAGTCTTCGAATTCTGGTCCTTGAAATCGCTACGCAGCACCTTTTTTGGCAAGGATGTCGCCATCCTCATTTCCGAAAATGAGTGAATGCCCAGGTACCCAGATTAGGGATAGATTATTAGCCATCCCCAATGTATTTAGGGTATGTGTATAGGTTCAGATCAATTTCGAGTTGCATTTATGCGCATCTAGTGCTTTTAGCACCATCTAACTGCCGCTGAAGATTTTTATTGATTTGCGCTTACAGTTTTTATCGAAAATCTATCATATCATGGCATCGATGGCATAGATTTCAACCTGAAAGATCGTTGTGTGTTGTTCAAGGTTGTAATATCTTCTGACTCTTGGACTGTAACAAAATATTTCCGCGCCCACACTCCGCTAGGTTTTCGAACAGTCCGTAAACCAAGAGGTGTTGGCCGTCAGTATTCTTTCATTGCACTTCTATTCCTTCCTGTTTGTAAAGGAGGTAGTAAAGTATGCATCAATCATTAGTCCTGTACAAATCATATCCGAGGGCACTCCCAGCATGCTGTCAGAAATAACCGATTCCAGCAGCTTGTTGGTCATATAGACATGAGTATGTGGCGATTGATCCGTCTTTAATAAACCACGATCTGCTATTATTTTTTTCGAATAATTTGATGATAACGCTCATATTTTTTGTGAATGCATCTTTTGTGTTTTTTTTTTCGATGAGTCGGCATCAACCAGCAAATCACGTCCGAGACTCTCTTGTCTTGTAAAAATTGAAGGATTTTCAAAAAGAAATAAACACAAGGTATCGTATTCACACATTCCATATACCTGCTAATTTGGGAATGATGTCTGAAAAATGATCTTAATGGAAAGATTCCATTAAGATTTTGCAGAAATGGAGAAACGATATTGTGTCCACGTCTTCTGGGAATAATGTAATACCTGCTAATTTACTCAACGTTGATGCAATTAATAATTTCTTCAGTTCAATGTGCTCGTCAACAGGTAACGCTAACCCTGACACTATCAACTACTACCTAAGGCAGGCAGCCGACAACTGCCTTAATGGCCGTTTTTCCTTCAAACCAGTGACTCAAGATCGGATATTTAATATAATACGTCGGATCTCATCCAAGTCTGTCGGGTGTGACGAGATTGGTATAGAGCATATCAAACTGTGCTGCCCCCATCTTCTCCCATGGCCCACGTAATTAACAGTTGTATATCATCTAACTTCTTTCCAGCTGTTTGGAAGAAGTCGCGTATTATCCCATTGCCAAAAAATAAGAGACCAGGAACGTACGCTGACTTATGTCCCATTAGCATTTTATGCGTAATGTCCAAGATTTTTGAGAAATTATTGGAAATTCAAATCAAAGATTTTATTAATAATTTTAATATTCTTCCTTCTTGTTAATCTGGGTTTAGATCTAATTATAGCTGTGCTACTGCGTTGTCTTATGTTGTGGATGATATATGCGGAGCTGCTGACTCTGGTAAAATTACAACACTGATTTTATTAGATTTTTCACGTGCTTTTGACACTGTTAATCATCACCTACTCGTTACTATTTTGAGATCCCTAGGTTTCAGTAATGATGCACTAGCATTAATCGAGAATTATCTGTCATTCCGATGTTAGGAAGTAGTTTTAAATAACTATTTTGAGATTCCTAGGTTTCAGTAATGATGCACTAGCATTAATCAAGAATTATCTGTCGTTCCGATGTTAGGAAGTAGTTTTAAATAACAAAATTTCAAACACATTGCCTGTGCGTAGTGGCGTTCTCAGGGATCTGTTCTGGGACCTCTTTTATTTACTCTTTATACATCCCAACTCCATAAGTCTCTTAAGCACTTCTCTTATCACCTGTACGCAGATGATACTCAAATATATTATTCTTTTCACCGTGAAGTGGTGCAACAATAAAGAAACTATTATTATTATTATTATATCAAGCTAGGTGGGATCTCATCATGATGGGAGATTGTTATCGATTTGTAACTATTTACACTAAAGTTTGATATATGTGCAATTTTTTCTTTGCGTACAGTTAAATGTTTTTTGCATTTTGACCTAATTAATTCTAAATATTCTTAGTATTTATTAACTTGTAATTCTTTTTAAATTTAATACTATTTAAATTTATCTACTAGCGTAGTGTGATTATAACTCTGAAACTAGGCGAGGTGGAAATATTTAATTTTTAGTTATGTCTTTAGTTAAAAACTGTAGGAACTTCACATCTATTTTCACAACATTTTATAAAAAAAAATTGTCGACTAATTAGGCACTATTGAACTGGCCACCTTCATCATCACTTCACCATCAATCAATATGTACTATAACACAAAAATAAAAAATGAAAACATTAGAACGTAACCAACGATTAGCTTACATGGTAAAATATTAACCTGTATAATCAGAGGTAAAACACTTTTAGAAGGCAGCTGTTTCTATTAAGCTATATTTATATATTTTTTTTGTTTTCTCGTCACACAGAGCGTAACCAATTATTTTCACGTGTGAATTAATTTATGGCCACCGAATTGTTTTGTTCCCCTTCCTACCATTGATGGCTTTATTTTATTATTACTGACGTAATGAAAGGGTTCGAATTACCTGCGTCTTTTTTTCCTGTACCGAATAGAGAGGCGATTTGATTTTCCTTTTTTTTACATGCCACTAATGCGCAGCAGTTCCTTTAGTATTTTTTATAATTTTAATTTAGTTTCAAACGTTGAATCGGACGACGATTCTTCCTCCGATTGTACCCGGAATCATTCAATAACCGTCCGATACGGCGTGAGAGAGAGAGAAAGATAACGCGTACGTATACAAACGGACGAGCAAAGGCAAAAAAGGTCATATAAATTAATATCAGTATAAAAATTTGTGCTCGTCGTTTTTTGAATTCGAAATCAGTTACGTCCTGCTTTGTGTGCGTTCATTGTGACCGGTAACCTGGTCATCAACCAGTTCCATATATATATACACATCGATACTCCTCTCCGCATCCTTGTTTAGAAGAGTCTTTCACCTGTTTGGTAAGCATGATGAGAAGCGAGATGGAACTACGGTGGTAGTCCGCGCTGCTCCTGACAATATTAAATTTGCCCAGGTGTCTTTGGACGGGACATTCTTTTATTTATATACCCGTTTTTTTTTTGTCTCACAAAAGGTTTGATTGAATTTTCGGATTCCATGAGCGAGTCTATAGGTGTATTACCGAGGCACAAGGACAGACGTGAGCTTATGTATCTATACTTGGATTGACGTCGGTTGTTATGAGAAAGAGTGCGCTGTCGTTTTTTTTAATCGGTCTATTTGCATATCAGGTGTTCGATACTGCTGCCGCTAGGGGAAACGTTCTATTGATGTTTGTACTCTCCAATGTGTTTCGCCTTCGTGCATAGATCTTCTTGAGAATATTTTGAATATTCGTTTTAACGGATGGGGCCGTGTGTGAATTGCCAAATCGATTATTAGGAATTCATAAAATAAAATTATCACCAAATAACAATGAAAAAGATGGTAAAATAAGACGATATAAATAAGGAAAGGGTAGAACAAATAGAAAGCAAGCAATTGTCGAATCTGAAGAGATGATTGTGTGTTGACAGCCAAGAATATCAAAGAAATTGCCTTTCGTCTGTCTAAGCTTTTGCAAAACTTTATTATACAGCCCGCACCTTGGTTGACCGATAACGTTAGGTTGATGATGCAACTCAGAGATGATGCATTTAAAAAGTATAGGAATTCCAAAGAGTTACGTCATTGGGATTACTACAAATCGTTGAGAAATCTGACTACGCAAGCGATTAAGAGCGAGAAAAAAGCGTATTTCACTTCTTTGTTTAGTGGTGGATCTGCTCGTTCTGCGTGGAAAGAACTAAAATCCCCAAATATTTCGTCCCAGAAGTCGCAGGGAATTCCTAAGCACCTACAGCAGGCTGATAGGATTAATGATTTCTTCATTGGGAGCGTACCAGATACTACTTGTGATCCACTTATTAAGTCCTCTTATCTCACTGGTAAACTGCATGATAATATTTTTCATTTAAGACCGTGGATATAGACTGCGTAACTAAATTAATTGATGAAATTGGAACAAATTCAACTGGGTATGATTCTTTGACTATTGAAATGGTGAAACTTTGTTGCCCTTTCTTATTACCCTATATAGTTCACATTATAAACTCGTGTCTCGTAACTGGAATTTTTCCTAACCTTTGCAAAATAGCTTTAGTTACTCCTATTCCCAAAACTAATAATCCTTCAGAATTTAAACATCTTCGACCCATATGTATCTTACCAGTTTTTCTCTAAATTATGGAAAAAGTTATTTGTTTGCAGCTTAAGGAGTTTCTTTCTACATACAAAATTATTCCTGATTGTCAATCGGGATTTAGATCTGGCCATAGTTGCACCACTACTCTTTTAAGGATAATCGATGATTTGATTTCAAGTATTGATACTGGCTTGGTTTCTACACTTGCCTTACTTGATTTTAGTCGAGCCTTTGATACTGTTGGTCATGAAATGCTTGTTGCAATTTTATCGTATATAGGTTTATCTCCTACTGCAGTATTGTTGCTTGAGTCATAATTGAATAATAGGTTACAAGGTGTTACTTTAAATAATATAAGTTCCCGCTATAGGCTTGTCTCGCGTGGCATTCCACAGGGATCCATACTGGGTCCGCTTTTATTTTCAGTTTATACGTCCTCTTTTCCAAGTGTCATTAAAAACTGTAGAATACATATGTATGCGGACATATGCAACTTTCTCATGCGTTTCATTTGTCCAGCAGTCAGAGTGGTATTATGAATGTTGGTAGTGACCTTGCTGCCGTTGCCAAAATTTCGGCTGATTATTCATTAATGATTAATCCGGGTAAGTCAGTGGTTTTACTGTTTGGCAGCAGAAACCATGTGGACTGCCTTAGAAGTTCAATGAAGTTGCAAATAAACGGAGCGGACTTGCCAATTCTATCTGAATACAAGAATTTGGGTTTGACCTTGGATGGGAGCCTTAGATTTGATAATCACGTCTCGAGGTGCATTAGATCTGCCTATGCAACTTTAAAGCTGATATATCCACACCGCCACTGTTTTTCAGTTAATTTGAAGAAAATCCTTTGTGAAACCTTAGTGTTGTCACATTTATCATATTGTTGTGAGGTATATGGACCGTGCTTGAGGGTGGATACATCTGCACGTATACAGAGGGTTCAAAATTCGTGTTTACGTTTAATTTTTGGTATAAGGAAATATGAAAGAATTTCTCACAAGTTGCCTGAGATGGGATGGCTAAATATGAATGACCGTAGGTTGCTTATGAGCGCTTGTACATTCCACAAAATTATTTTATATAAAGAACCCACTTATTTGTATCAAAAAATTTCATTTCGTACTGATGTGCACAATCTGAATTTGAAGTTTAGGGGTAGGCTTACACCCCCTACTCATCGTACTGTTTTATTTGAGCGATCCTTCAGTTATCAAATAGCAAAGATTTATAATAAGATACCGGATCAATTTAAATTGCTGAGTGTGTCTGCGTTCAAATCTGCATTTAAACGATATCTTTTGAAGCGATGATTGTTTCGTGTGCCATTCGCAACGCTTTTTACTTTTGTTTCTTTTTTGTGATGCTCAACTACATATTCACTTTTTGCTTTTAATTTTATTTTGCTTTTGAATGTGGTGGGGGTTCATGCAGAATGTTAGGTAGTAAGGTAGTTTAGGTTTCACTTTCTTTATATATTTATCAAATTCTTCAAGGTGTACTGGTAGAGCAAGGACAGCTTATGCTGTCATTTGAAGTACGCCTTGTGATTTCTTTTTGATTTTTTAACTAATTTAGTTTTCTTTATTTATTACTTTCATGTCATGCTTTTAATGTCAAATCTGAAAGAATAAAACTATATTATTATTATATTATTATTACTAATCTTTCCAATTGCTTTCTTTGTTCTATTTTTAAAGGCAGACAACTTCAACGTATCACATCAGCTAAATTCAATGTGGTAGCAATAACACGAGTTAAAGGCACTCTCAGAGCCTTGGCCATAATTTTTCCCCTATTTCCCGCCATCAATCAAACTCCATATCTGCGTGACAAGTTAACAACTCCTGGTAATACTCGCAACGCGGGTCGCGATATACCGATCGTGATCGAACCTATCGATAGTAACCAGCGGCCGGCAACGTACAATACAAGTCAGAGAGTTTAAATATAATTAAAACACCCGGTGACGGAGACCCTTTACCGTACGGACACGCAAAGGGTCCGTTTAAATAGTGAGTACGTTTTTTCTGTACCAGGTCGTGGCGGTCGAACGGACTCTACTGAGTTGTAATTATGCGATGTTGAAAACGTAAATTTAATATAATCGGAATTTTTACGCCGTAGAACGGCGAAACACCCCCATATTTACAAATTTACACTATTAAAATCACCAAGTAGGTTGTAAATAATTCTTTTCTCCGCTTATCTTCGCGCGGAATATATTTTCTTCGAATGTAGGTCGAATTATATGTAAAGAGAAAAATTAATGCACTGTAATTTGTAGAGTATGTGTAAAATCACTCTACAAAATATAACCGAGTAAATGTTGCTTTTCTCTGTTTAGGAGGCGACAAATTATTGACACTCACTGCGAAGTTGTGTTGCGATTAACGTGGTTTCATTCGCCTGTACAGCTATGAGTAAATATTGCAGTGCGAAGTCACATAGCGAATGAAACGAAGGCTCAAGGTTGCTTTCACGATATGAATGGATATATTTCGTGAAAGGCAGGAGCAAGCAGAGTTTTTATAATAGGGTACAATTTAGTTTACTTATTGATAAAATAAATTGTAAGTTATTTACATACAAACAGGTTGCTACACGTTTATTCCCGTGAAAGCAATGTGAAAGATTTACTTCATGCACAAGCCCTTCATTCACGCAGTGAACGAAGCAGACTGCTAGAGTCTAACTATGAAGCGGACAATCTACCGTGAATGATGATGAAAGTTTTGTTTCCAACTCTACTGCGAAGCAACACTTTTGAAACGTAAGTATATTTTTGCAATTAGTGCCGTAACCATACCATTTATTCCACTAGTGCCGTAATAGGGTCTATTACAGCACTAGTTGCGTAATAGAAATGGAACATTTAAGCAGAATTTATTTTAAGTTGGCCACATTGCAACAGAAATGGATCAATATGACATTTTGTAAGCAAGTTTGAGGTTATTATATTAAAATTCATTATAAGATTTGATATTTTTAATTAATCTTTGAAATAGTACAACTATTATAAACATTTATATTAACATTTGAATTATCTTTCGAAGTGATAGTGATACCGTGTGCAGTAGAAACATTCTGTTGAAAATTATCGTTCTCTGCGATAGTGATATTGCTTCTGTTGGAGTACTCAAACTGTGAACCATTCCAGAAGTTCCAGGTAGATTCACATTATTTTCCTGTGCAAACATATTCCAACATCAATTTTATTTTCATAGAAGAGGCAACGTAACCTTCAGCAACAGCCGTGCTTTTCCAGCCACCTAATCGTTTATAGTTAAAATATCACCTCCAGTATTGCTATATGTGTCGCACTGGATCTTCTAAAACAATGTCCTGTATAAAGATGAGGATTTGGTAAATGAAGAAAACTGGCAATTTGTTTAGGAACATTTCCATGTGTTAATACGATAGGGCTATTAATTAAGCAGCCATGACAATAAGTTAGAAAAAACGTTTATGAGTAACTGTTTTAGGCCGCAGATTATTATATTTTTTTATAAGTTCGATGCAGTTTACATCAGTCCTGCGAACATTCTGGGTACATTGTTTTTTGTTTTAGGTATGTTGACTATAATGGAATCGGAATTCTATTGAAGATCTTCCACACATATATTAATTAATTCTTCTCGCCTACAGGCTCCATTATATCCTATTATCAAAATAACCTAGAATATAAAGAATTTACAAAAAAGTAACGAAATAAAATCAACATTTATCATCGGCTTGTTTCAAAAATCTATGGAATATCTTCTTCTTCTAAAAATTTAGATTTTTTTGTTTGATAACCTTTAGATAGCCGTTTTAATAATGCTTGAAGTTTCATATATTTTGATATATCCACATTTCTATGTACATTTAAACACGATCTTAACATCGAATAAATCGACCGTAATGATGACAATTTATAGATCTTTAGTAGCATTTTCAAAATAAGCAAGTAAGACGTTCTCAGAAATATGAAGCATTTCCTTTTCTTTGCACCATTTTTGTATCGCTTTTGATACATAGTGATTTCTGCGGAAGTAAATTATTAATGGTTTTTTCAGCAATTTGCCGTATTTCAGGCGGAGTGCATGAAAAAGTTGTAGAACTCATATTAAATATTATAATATAGTTACTTTAGTAATATAATATATAACAATTTCAAAATGTGTCAATTTTAAATTAACTTGTCATTTAAATCTTGTGCCAAACCAAGGTGACAACTGGTGACAACCGCCACACAAATTTCCCTAGATTATCAATATTTTTCTCGTTTTGCTTTTACAAAAAGAGAAATTTTAAAACTAATTGCAAAAAATAGCATAAAAGACACGTTTCATTTGACATTAAAGCACTCATTCAGTTAAGAAACTCGTGGCTACGCCACTCGTTTCTTAAACTCTGAATTCGTACTTTGAAACGTCAAAATGAAACTTGTCTTTTAATATACTATTATGACGGATGTTCGCATATGAATATTTTTTGAAAACAAATATCCAACTTTCTCAGAGCATGGACAAAAAACGAGCTCAGGGCCAATTTCTTCCGTTAAGGATAACTTTACTGACAAGTAAGTGATAATACTTCTTTTCTTTACCTATTGATAAATGAAGATACGAGTGGATGAAGGTGCTATGTAGCATTTTAAAAACTGTCTTTTTCGTATAAATGAAGGTGTTTTGTACTCATCTTTCACGTAGCACCATCGAAAATTCCAGAAATTCAAGAACACTCGAATCTTGTGAATGTTTCAAGGGGTTATGTTACACCACTTTTGAGAAAAATTACATAAAAAAAACTTAATTTCTGAAAAAGTTTGATTTTGCAACATAACACCTTCATCCACTCGTGTTTTCAAATGTTATCCTTCGAATATGTGGCGCATACTTTATCTGTTACTCCACCTTATTGATAAATTATTATCCTCAAGTTAATGGGTATGTACTGCATTAATATAATCTAATTACTTTTATTTTTAATAGTGGAAAAGCACACGAAAAAAATGTAAAAAAAAACGATAAGGGACGTAGATAACAAAATGGACTTTTTTAATAGATGTAGACACATTTTCGACGTAGAATGACGATGAGCAAATTCTGTTGATGATTAAACGTCCTTATTGAAGATTCGGAATGACCATTTTAATATTTGGGATGACAAAGATTCTTTTTAACCCTTTAGGATGAAGAAAGATTCTGTCTTGATATTAATGTTAATTATCGAAGAAATATTGCAACATAATTGTAATAAATAGAGACCGGATTATATGCAAAGAAAAACTGGAATATATACGCATATATATGCATCGATTTTTGAGAAAATATGTATAAATCTGGGGCATATATGCAAAACAATTGCGACAACATGCACATTTTTTACATAAAATAAATAAGAGCAGAAATTTAAACATTAACTTTATTGCACAAGATTTTTTCACAACACATTTCTAAAACAATTTATAATTAAATGGTTTTCAAAAGTGCGTAAAAGAAAGTTTTGTCTTCTATCAGAATACATGTTTCGAAATAGAAAAGCTTCTTTCAACATCCACAGATGTAATTGGTGCATTTTTCAACTTTGCAATACATTCTAAACTAAAATTAAAGTCGAAATCGTTTACTGTTTCACTTTCCAAAATTTTCCTAACTCTCTTCAATTTCAAATACCCCGCATTTTTGTTTATCACTTTTTTAAATTTATCGTATATAGAATTACCTATTGTACCCTTAATCTTCTTACATAGCATATCAAATTCGTCTACTATTTCGACTAATTCCGAGAGCGACATCCCTTGCGTTTCTAGTTTACGAATGGAATTTGAAACAAAGCTATATAGTTAGACTTAATATACAAAAGGTTTTGTAGCAATTTTGTTGATGTTCCTATCTTTTTACAGTTTTCTAGAGCAATGCAGTCAGCAGTGATTTCAGGAATTATATTTTTTATTCCTTGCAGGCTCTAACCATGTACCCCATCTCGTAATAATTGATTCAGGAGGCAACTTAACACCGGGAAGTCGCTCCTTATAAAATTAGATTCGTGAAGGTGCTTTTAAAAATACTTTTTTGACATTGCTAATTAAATCATTATTCAAAGGGAATCGATTCCTAATGTCTTCGGCTACACGATTGAACCCATGAGCCAAACAAGTGGTATGAATAATGTTACTATAAAAAAAAATTAAATTTTGCACCGCTTTTGTCATGTATGGTGCAGCGTCGGACAACATTAGTAAAATTTTTTCACAAGGTATACTTCCAGGTAAAAAGAAATTTGATAAACCTTCTTGAACGAATTGGGCAATTGTCACATTATTTGTTTTTTGAAGTTCTTTACAATAAATTAAATATGATTTACCTACAATATCTTCAGCAAGAATTCCTATTAACAAATGGGCAATATAACGGCCATACTTATCCGTACTTTCATGTATCATGATATAAATAAAATTATTTCCTACCAATTGTTGAATTTCTGCTATTGTTTGCTGGTAACAAGATGTGACATAATTTTTTCGTAAGGTATTTTCGTCAGGTATATTATGTTTGCAATAGTTTTGCAGAAATGATTCCAAATTAACATTGTTTAATCTTGCTAATGGTATGTTAGACGAAATTAATGCGTTACACAGATCCGTATTATATTCTTCTTGTTCTCAGTTTCGTGAAGTTGATGCTACACATTGACGTATAGATTGCTGCACACATGCGGATCGCTTTAGTTTTGCACATTTTCCAATATGTGATGGAGTTTTAGCGTGTTGATCAATCAGGTATTTTCTCTCAGAAGACACCTGCAACAACAATTGTCATTTTATATCAAAAGTTAAAAAATTTAAAAACAATTGTAAAGCTTTTAGTAAAATTAAACTTACCAGTTTACAGCAGGCTCGACAAAATATTTTGTCGCCATCCTTTCAGTTCAGGATATGGCTCATAAAGAAATTTTGTTCGCTATACTCATTGTATGTACGCACAGTATTTAAAAACGTAACACAATTACATGCTGTTTCGCTCAAAGATATTCAACGAATGAATAGTTTATTTGGGAATTAATAATAATAAAACGTATTTACCACATCCCTTCTGCTAGGCGAAATTAAACACGTGCAGTTCTTGGAAAAAAGTATTAGAGAAACCAATGTAAAAGATTTAGCGTTCTGAGAATTGTCGGTTATCGATCTATATTAGGAATTAGGAGGAATTTTTACTAATAGACAGGATAAGAAAAAGCTTAAATATGCAATATATGCAACTTTTGTAAAAATATGTATAGAAATGCTAAATATGCAATATATGCATTCACTAATTAGCGCTAATTAACTTCAATTAGTGTAATACGTCTACATATAGACAATAATTAAAGATATGCAAAAAATAAAATATGTGCACTTTGCATATAGTCCGGTCTCTAATCATTAGTTTTGAACTTCACTCCTATAAAAATGTCTTACTTGGAACGTCGTTGGAGATTATGTAGTAATAAGGCGCATATTCAAAGGTTTTACAAGCAGTTTATTTATATATTAATTTATTATATGCATGTAACAGAACATTTAATATTTTGCAATTTTATGGCGCATACGCTCACACGACCCTTGCACATTCCAAGCAATAAACTTCTGTACCAATCATGTTGAATTAATGTGTGAATTCACTATCCTGTAAATAATAAAAAGTATTTCTTAGACAGATTTGTAAAGTCATAATTTTTGTCCACCCGTATAATCGATGCAGTGACATCGCGCAGCGATTGCCCTTGTAATTGCGACCGATCACTTTTTTGGTTCTGTTTCGATACGAACCGACCTTAAAGCGAAAGCATACAGAACAAGCGCATTCATTCGCCTTAATAAATTAAACGTAAAACAACAGTACGCAGGCAATATGTCCGCCGTTCAAGAGTCACCGCGTTCGACTAGTTCTTTAAGTCTAAAATCATGTTTTCCAGAGCCTACTATTAATATACCTCCGCCCTGCTTACCGGGATGGCGTTCGTTCCTCCCTGCTTTTATTTCCTTTTTATCTTCGCTCGCCGACCGTTGCGATGATACCACCGACGGACTGGCGGAAAAATAGGCGCGCGAATCCGAGAGAAATACCTCAGATTGATGTATGACGGTATTTGAGACGCGAATGCGAGATATATTGCGAACATCGGTTGGTTCCTTAGGTACGGTTATAATGAAAACGCAATTTGGTCGCACTGACTATATTATGCTCTTATTGTCAGAGAGTACGGTCATTAAATTGGGATTAGGAGTCCTCCGGGGTCATGTTTTGGGGACTCGTACAGTTCGGTGTAGCTACTAAACCATGTCCAACCACGACAGTCTATCCTATACACAAAAAAGATTCAGTCTCTAGTATATCGAATTATCGCCCATTTCAATAAGTTCAAGTCTTTCCAAGGTTTTTGAGTACGCAATGTTGAACAGGTTGCTTAGTCACCTGGAAAAGAAAATATCATTACAAAGACACATGGTTTTAGAAAAACAATTTTCCACAATATCCGCTATTCTTCAATTTACAAACGACGTGTATAAATCTCTAGATAGGGGTGAATATTCGGCCGGAGTCTTTTGCGATCTATCTCGTACCTGTGACTGTGTCGATCACGATATCTTAATACGTAAACTTAATCTCTACGGCATCCGTGGTGTAATGGCAGATTGGTTTTATCGTATCTGTCAAACAGATTTCAATGTGTAAAAATATCCTTTAAGGACGGACATGGTTTAATTAGGGATGTTGTGTCTACTCAGTTACCTATTGCAATGGGAGTGCCCCAGGGCTGGATCTTGATTCCAATTCTTTTCATCCTATTTATCAACGATATTGTTAACTTTGTACAGTATACTTTGATCATTTACACAGATGACACCTCTACTGTGGTAACCGGTGCGGATACTAAGGATGTATGTAAAAGGGCAGAGAGACTTCTGGATGACCTGGCTAGGTGGTTTAACATCAATAAACTATGCATGAATCTATCTAAAACCAATTATATGCGTTTCCGTCCTTCTAACTCTAAAAATAAGTCAGTTTCTAATGATAATGTACAGGTTAATGGTTTTGATTTGGAACGAAAAACTACCGTAAAATTTTTGGGCTTAAATATTGATGAAAATTTGAGTTGGAAAAATCATTGTCTCGCTTTAGTTAAGAAAATCAATTCGGCATGTTTCCAAATTAGAAATTTAAAACATATAATAGACTTTAATTACTTACTTAGCTTTTATTATGGTCGGATACACAGTGTTATCCAGTACGGGATTGTATTCTTGGGCGCGGCGGTTTCATCAAATGAAGTCTTTCTGGCTCAGAAGCGTGTTATGCATGGCAAATATTGAAAGTACAGACTCTTGTCGTCCATATTTCACCAAATTTAATATCTTGCCCATGCCTAGTGCATATATACTAGAACTTTTGATGCACATTTTCACAAATAAGGAGGCCTTTGTCAGGAATGGTGACCTGCATTCATATGATACGAGACAAAAAAGCAAATATAGTATACCCTTAAATAGGCTCAACGTAACTAAGAGATCCCCAGCCTCAGCTGGGTTGACACTTTTCAATTTACTAGCATCCGAAATAGTGTCCTTGAACAATGAAAAAATCTTTAAGAGACGGATGCGCTCCTTGTTCTTTCAGCGCTGCGTCTACTCCGTGAAAGAGTTTGTCGCGCTTTTTAAATAATTGTTTTGTAATTATTGTATTTTACATATATACATTTATTTTTTGACTTGTCCTATACACTTTTTGTGTCGCTTGGATGAAAAATCTATCTATCTATCTATCTATCTATCTATCATGGCTTTATAATGTTTTGTTGCTTCTTCCATAAGCACGCGAGAGAATATAAGGTTGATTACTACGTTACAGTCTTTGTGGTATCTTACGTTCGTCCGATAAATGAGACTGTTCATGTTCGAATGCCGCGCGAGGATAACATTTTTCTTAAGAAAAAAATTCTCTTAATTATTACAGTTATTAGAAGAAATGCATTAATTTGCTCGCAAACTTTGCAAGAAAAATTTTCTCCTCACGCAGGATTGGAACCTACACCCTCTCGTTTACCGGACGAACGCTCTACCAATTAAGCCAGAGAGGAGCATGTAGATTCGAGCGACACATCGACCTATGACGATGTTAGATCTTGAAAGGGCGGCAGGACAGCGAATATGCAATGGTAATAGCGCTACTATTGAAACATTCGTCCAGTTTAGTGCAGTTTGTGGTAAGGGGTCTAGGAGAAGTTCGCAGTATTACCAGTACCACAGTTTGGAGTATTTTTGTCAAACATTATTTACTTACACGAAGCTATTTGATTTTGAAATTTAAATATAATAAAGATTTAATACCAATACGAAATATATTCCCGCTAAAAAAAAAAGATGGAAACAAATGTTCACGATAAAAATGACCAATAGCAACTCGGAATACAATAAAAAATCGGTTTCCACCAAAGATCCTGCTTTTTTATTCCACCGGATCCGGCTGATAAAGACACTGGGGACGATTCATACGGTGTCCTGGTGGACTTCATCCGAAGCAATAGATTATCGGCGCAGTGCGCCCGTGGCGGATAGCTAGGGCCGGTCTGGTAACTCGCTCGGCCAACTGGACGGGCAAGGGTGGACAGTATAATTCAATTATTCTTTTAGCGGACGCCATAAATCGACCACCGGGACGATAAATTGATACAAATTCGGCGCGTTGTGGGGCGAACGTATACAGGCACGGTACAAGAGATCGTGGCGGTCCAACTTGACACCTTAAAAAGGCAGCGTTTTTTTTTTTTTTTGAATCTTGTGGATTTCCTCATTTGTTACTTCAAATGTCCTGCATCTATTTTATAATAAATGAAAGAAGTGCATACATAGCTAACTACAGTGGTACACAAAAGAAATAGACCCTTTCAATGTTTTATGAATGCAAAACTAATAACGTTATTTTGAATTAGTTTAAACTATTTTATAAAGTGATTCTTAAAGTTTACTTTGGGAACTCATAGGTGCTCAATACGGGCTCCTCCTGTCATACGACACACATCAAGGCGATGGTATAGTTCATCCCAAACCCGGTGTAACATATCTGCATCGACACTTTCCACAGCTCTCGTGATGCGTTGTTTTAACTCATCTAAATCATTAGGAAGTGGAGGGACGTAAACCAGGCCTTTCACATATCCCCATAGAAAAAAATCGCACGGTGTAAGATCGGGGGCTCCTTGGTGGCCACCTTACAAGAACGCGGTTGTCGGCTGTTGCACAGCCAATCCAGCGCTGTGGAAGTGTTTCGTCCAGATAATTTCTAACGACACGGTATCAGTGAGGAGATGCTCCATCCTGTTGGAAGATAAAGTTCCCCCCGTCCTCATACAGTTGAGGCATCAACCAATTGATCAACATTTGATGATATGTAGCTCCCGTTACTGTGTATTCTTCAAAAAAGAAAGGACCATACACCTTTGTGCGAGAGACAGCACAGAACACATTCACTTTTGGAGAATCACGCAAATGCTCCACCAACACTCTCGCAGGTTCAGTCCCGCATATTCGGACGTTATGTTTATTCGTCTTGCCACTTATGTGGAACGTTGACTCGTCGCTGAAAATTATCCGCTCGCAAAACTCATCTTCATTACGCTGCAGCATTTCATTGCAGAAATCTTGACGTTTAAGCTTGTCATCTTTACGTAGATGCTGTACCAACGGCAATCTGTAAGGCGTCAGTTTTAGTCGTTTACGTAAAATTTTCCACACGGTTGCGGAATTTGTAGTTCCAAACTTGTGTTGTTAACTTTTGCGGACTTCGTTGGTAAACAGCACGAACACGTTCCACTGTTTCTTCTAACGCACGAGGTCTTCCCGGACTTTTGCCTTTACATAAACACCCTATCGTTTCAAATTTATTGTACTAATCGTAGATCGACTGTCTAGTAGGTGGTGGTTTTCCAAAACGTGTTCGAAAATATCGTTGGACAACAATTACGGAGTTCGGTTTGGCAAATTCAGCCACGCAATATGCTTTCTCAGTAGAGTTTGCAGATATCGTAGCTATTATGCTTGCGCAGTACTACCAACTGTACTATCAAAACTTCTACAGTTCCTCAACCTGACAGTGCAAAATGCATGTCGATATCACAAATAACTTTTGTTTTATACAATACCAAAGATGTCTATTTCTTTTATGGTAACGCCGTATATAATACTTCACAATAAGTAAAGAAAAACAAAAACTTCCTTGGTCTAGGGTTGATTGGATATCAATTCATCTACGATACCCAGTTCTCATCGTGGCATCGATTGAGATTTGCGATACTTACAAGTATTCACTTTAATCCATTCAATACTGTCATTAAAATACATCAAAGAATAGGCTAATTTTTATGGCAACAAATTGCTGCATAATTATTCGGCAAATATTTTAAAATAATAATAATAATAATAATAATAATATCATTTTATTGGCATATACAACTTCTATACAAGTACATATCAAAATCATATATAAATATATCATATATATATATTACTTTTAATTATTCAGGATAGATCTCTAATTGTAAATTCCCGAAAGCTCTATATCCAGATATTATAAAAATAAATTAAAATAACCCAGAGAACTGTTGATTTATGCAGTTTAACATATTCAGTTGGTAGCCAATGCTTCTGGTCGATATGAGTGTCGTCTTTTTATTTTTAGGTATATTCCTTTATAATATGAGTTGGTGTAATCCGTCGTCCAGGACTTACAATACAAGCTTCTATCCTCCGTCGTATTGACTGGCGAGTCCGTTCTAAAATACCAGGGTATTTCGAATTGTTTGAAAAGCTGCGATAATACGATTTCTTAGTTCATCGACATTTTCAATTGGAGTCGTATAAACTAATGATTTAAGGTGACCCAGAGAAAAAGCCCAAAGAATTTAATCTGGAGACCGAGAGGCCACGGTTGTGGACCTCCCGTCCTATCCACCGATCTAGATAATTATTGTCAAAAACTCGCGAGCAACTAAACTAAAATGCGCTGGAGCACCGTCATGCATAAAATATATTTGTAATCTTAATTGCAACGGAACTTCTTCCAGCAGTAACGGCAGCTCCTCTTCAAGAAAATTGCGGTATACCTCGCCATTTAACCACATCGGTAAAAAATGTGGACCTATCAAGTGATCTCCAACAATTCCGGCCCACACTTTAACAGAGAAGTGATGTTGATGACGGGCATTCACTAGTTCGTGCGGATTTTCTTCGACCCATATGCGATTATTATGAAAATTAATAATTGTTTAGAGAAAGTAACCTCGTCGGTGAAGAATATTTGAGCAAATAGTCAGGAATTTGTGCGATTTGTGTTGTATCCATTGACAAAAAGCCACTCTTTGCGGAAAATCTACCGGCAAAAGTGCCTGCACCCGTTGAATGTGATATGGATACAACAGTTGATCTTTCAATATTCTCCAAACTGCGGCCTGACTAATGTTTAAAACAAACGCAATTTTTCTGGTGCTTGTAGTAGGATGTTCCTCAATTTCATTTAGTACCATTTCTTCACTTGTGGAGTTCTCACTGTAGATGGTGCCCGTTATCAGTCGTCCGTTTTTTTAAATTTCCCGTTTCACTAAGACGTTGGTGAAGCCGGGCAAATATTGAATGATGCGGGATGATACGGTTCGGGTATCGTTCTTCATAAAGACGTCTAGCAGTGCGCTAATTTCCATTGGCAAGACCGTAAACGAAATGCATATCACACATCTCAGCATTCGTGTAATTCATTTTAGAAAACAGAAACTGGCAATAAACGGAATGAATACTCTGACAACTATTGACAAATAAAAAAATTCCCTCCCAACACAATAGTTTTTGAAGAACCAACTGTGATATTATATCGTGTTAGTCATACTTCATAATTTATTATTAAACATTCAATAACTTTAAAACCAAACCGTTTTGGACATATACTCGTATGAACGTTTATGATCAAAATAGAAATTTTAATATGTATAAGCTGGTAGGAATGGTTGGTGAATTCATCTTATGATGGCGGACGATTTAAAAGTTATTTTGAGAATTTGATAATCCAAAAGAGTGAGAGTAGTTGATATTTGATTTAAATTTTGCAAATAAGTATACTCACGTTGAGTAAAAGTTATTATACTCTTTAAATGTTTTTGATATTATATTGAATAATAAATTGTGCGTGTTATTGATATTTACACTGTTTTTATTAGTTAAAAAACGTTTAATTAAATCATTAAATAGTACCATTTATTGTTTAGAAGGCATAACACGTACAGCCCCCATGGCAACCTACCTACCACTGATAAAAAAATATAAATATAACTACTCATGGGTTAAAAAAAGTGGAGATTACTAATGCGCATGATCTGCAGTGGTCAATTCACGATACATCGGTCTTATTCATAAGCTCACAGCTATCCAGCGAAGGGGGATTTTATTTTAATAACAGTTTATGTTTGTTTATTGAGTAAAAACATTAGCTGGGTAATCCATAATAAAAACCACAATAATACCTATTAAAAATACAACATTACCAAGTGCATTCAGACACAGACTATGTAGAAATAAAACGCGGTCTTAGAATATTACAGCGAACCAAGTACAAGATTATTCACACCTATAGTCACCGCTGTTATAGTTTAAGCGTCGCCATTACGATTAGTTAAATTCGTGTTAAGAGCAGCAAAAGAGGGCATTCATGCCGAACTACGACACTCAAGCGGTTGCTAATTGATCGTTCGATAACTGCCAGCTAATAAGCGGCTGAATGAATTTGCAACTCTGGGAAGTTCAAACTTTCGCGTGTAATGTCACTTTTTATGCGATAGAATTTGCAAAGCATCGATTAATACGGCACATACGGCGGCAACAGAAAAGAAATACCAAGAAAAGTTTTGCGTTTTCTATATGGCGAGCATGATTTGGTGTTTCTTTGAAAAGGAATATAATTTTAAATTCACCGCATTTTCTTCGGAAATGATATATTTTTCCTTGAAACAGTTTATTCATTAAGTGAAAGATACTGGTAGTTGATTCAATTCCTCTTTATTTTGAACTTGAAAACTATACAGATTGGCAGAAAACGGTAAGCATGTTGATTCAAGAGCTTTTTTTCCTTTTCTTATAACATTTATTGATTTTAGACTTAAGCGTAAATACAACAAAAATGCCGTGATCATTTTCAATCGAAATGAAAATGAATTATCTCCAAAAACCCATGCACCAAGGAGGGATTTGCCGTTAAAATGTTGTAAACCATTGTGGTACTGGGAGTTGGTCGCAGTGACCACCCTAGCACTGTAGTGTGCCGTTAAATAAATCGTCCTTTCAATGACGATGACTCCTATCCGATGTTGTTCTAGTAAATATGCCAGATTAGTATGTTCCGATCGTAGTTTCCAGCCTATTTTGTGCGAAATATTATCTGTTACTGGAATGAAATAGGAGATGCGCCATCTATACGACAATTTCTCTACTACATATAAGTATATTTGGCTCATCTGCTGTACTATATGGGGGGAAAACTGCTATACGAAAATAAAATGCGATGTTTATTTTTACTTCCATGTAAATATTTAGTTAAATTAATAAATACTTGCGCTAGCTTCAAATAATCTACTAACCAAATTATTTGTTTGATTGAAAACAGGAATATATTTAATATTCCCTAAAATCAAATAACAATTTAGTAACTGTAACCAAATGCATGAAAAATGGTTGAAAACAACAAGATCGTTTTTCTTGTGTATAACAGTTTTAAAAACCTTCAAACACTATATACTGCTGTAAAAGTTCCTTGGTTTATAAGTAAATCAGCATTAAACTGAAAAGATTCCAATTATCACTGAAATTTTCTTTAACCTCGTGCGAAAAATATTCACTTTTATTCATTATTGTTTGTGTATCGGGGACGTATGCACGTGGGAACATGAATAAAACTAAAATAGTTCCGCGTAAAAAAGCATTCAGCTTGAATACAGGTGCTTGCATACTCCGTTAAAAGGCAAAAGTTTTAAATCAATGTATACGTGAGCGTCCACGCAAATAAACCAAAACTTCCGGCTTTTTTATTTAACCCATTACGTACCAGTGTCATATATATAGTATAGCTAAAATAATATTTTTTTCTATGTGAAGATACAAAGGAAATTAATCTTTCCAAATATTGTGTTATTGCTTATAGTTTGTAGTTTTAAAATGCATTTTTTTCAGTTTTGAAATAGCTATTTATTATTACTAAAAAAATATGACGTAAGAATGGATTTTCAGTTGATTGTCCCCCGCCTCATTTTACCTGTTTTATATAAAATGTCACAGACTTACGTCTTTGATGGGCACGATAATGAAAAAGGGAATGTTTAGTCTATAAAAGCACATAATCTTTCGAAGTTCATTTCTGTTTATAAATAGGAATATTCGAGCCTAAACTATGATGTCATATTTATAGGACACTGGTCTAATGCATATACAGATATATACTAAGTATATCCGATTTGTTAAGTTCGGCGGGTCACACTTTCCTTCGTATTGTGCATACACACACAGCTTTTCAACTCTTGCGTCGGCATTTTGAACGTTTCTTACTTTTTTTGTGAGGAATATGGATAATAAGTGGTCTTTAAGTGTGAAAGATATTGAAGCTTTATTTGAATTTTTAGAGATTTAGAAAGGGCAGATAGTGTTGACATAGCGGTTTTGCCCCCCGATCCCGACGTTTTGAGTGATTGTGATGAAGGAGATGATGATGAAACAGGTGAATATGAAGTTAGCGATGTTCCGGCAATTTAGAAATTCAACTACAAGGGCCTAATGTAGCTAGCGAACGGCACCCAAACGGTACCAGAAACAAAAGCCTAGCAAAAGCTCTTCAAAAAGTGCAGGTTTAAAAAAATAACTGATGTTCCTTCGCGCTGGTGTAAAGCATACCCATCCTATTCGAATGAAATACGAACTACACAAACAGAAAACGAGAAAATAAAGAAGGTTAGTGAAGAAATATATGATTTATCCCCGGTACAATTGTTTGAAAAATTCTTTCTGATGATGTTTATGATTTGTTACAAGTAGAACACTGAACGATATGCCAAATGTACAAAAAATTTTAAAGATTTTACATTAACCTCTGACGAATTTCGAGTTTTCGTTGGGTTCTTGCCGTTTTCTGGTTACCATATTCTACCTTCAGAAAAAATTAACTGGAGCGTAGATGAGATGCTAGGCAACAAATAGTTAAGGAGGCCATGTCTCGAAATGCGTATTTAAAATTAAAATCTGTTTTTCACTGTTGTAATAATAATGAGCCCGATTTGACTGACAGGTAATAAAGATAGGCCTTTTCAAATAATTTTCACTGTGCATATATATTATGTTGCAGATGCTACAAAATTCGCAAACTGATAAATAAAGTGAACGAAGCATTTCAACAATGGGGTGTGTTCTCTACTCACCTATCAATCGATGAAATGATTGTAAAGTATTACGGACATAATCGCCTGAAACAGTTTATTCAATCTAAGCCGATTCGTTTTGGATACAAATTATGGTCACTATGTAGTTCAGATGGCTACTGCTATAAATTTGCTGTTTATACCGGCAAAGATGTCAACTCTACTTCGGGTATACTACAAGGTGCTCAAGTCATCATAAATCTTTTGAATGGTATTCCGAATGCTAACGACCATTTTGTATTTTTTGATAATTTCTTTACGAATAGAGATATACTCATTCACTTAAAATCAATTGGATTTCGAGCTACAGGTAACATGTGCTATTGTTATTGTGTACTAAAATTAACTTTGCCTCAATTAGGGACTATGCGTGAGAATAGGACGGATAAGTGTCCACTTATGAATACAAAGGAACTTTCCAAGAAAAATCGTGGTGCATATGATTACAGATTTGATAGAAATGGTGAGGTTTTGATTTTAAAATGGCATGATAATAAATGTGTTACAATGGGCACCAATTTTGACACCATTGAACCACTGGGTAAAGCTTCAAGGTGGTGTATATCTCAACAACAAAGAATCTCCATTCCGCAACCCAATTCAATCAAAACGTACAATCACACATGGGAGGTGTTGATCATCACGACTGGTTGGTAGGAAAGTACGCCATTCGAATTAGAGGCAAAAAATGGTATTGGCCTCTAATTACTAGAATGATCGATATGGCAATTACGAATGCGTGGATTTTGTATAAAAAATTCACGGGTCTGGTTCTTTATCTTGTTTAGATTTTAGAAGAAATGTTGCGACGTATTATTTAAAACTGGGATATACGGGAGTTATCAGAAAACATAACGTACACAGCGTAGTTCCTGATATAAAATACGACGGAAACAACCATTGGATAAGGCGAAGAAATAAGCAGCGAAGATGTCAATTCCCGAAATGTCAAAAAAAAACCTCTAACGTACTGTAGTAAATGTGATGTAACACTGTGCGTGGAATGCTTTGAACCATATCATACAAAATAATATTTTTTATTTAATAAGTATGTGTAAGGTATATGTACACATATTGTACCAGTGTCATATATATATAGGACAGCTATTTTCTAATAAACAAAAACCGATAAATAAAACTTAAACTGTTATTTTCATTTAAAATACCCTTGAGACCAATAATCAATAAAAAACAAATGGCAAAAACTATTATTTCTACTAGTGGTACTTAAAGGGTCAAAATACTGTTTATAATTCACTAACACCTAAAAGAAATTAAAATATGTTGTTAAATATGTACATAAGAAGATATCATTAAAAAATTTGACAGCTTCAGAAGTCTTCTTCACCACCTGATTAGCAAAACATTAGACAAACGTGTAAATAGCAAGCTTTCACGTGTCCTCTATAATGTAACACCTATCTACAACGACTAGAAATCTATATTACTACAATGTATTCTATTAAATATTTAGTTAAACTGTAATTTAAAAATTTATTTAAGTATACCAAATAGACCTTACCAGCTTTCCCATGAAAGTTCTAATAATATTCCGCTTTACCCATTTGGTTCTCTAATATGCTTTACACCTTACATATTCCTACCATCAATCCGTCAATGAATATCGACCTAATACCATTATACGATTGTCGGAAGCTCCCGACAGAAGCCAGAAGAGCCGCCCGAACACCGCCCGCCGTTCCCCGGCATTGAATTCGGCCGCCGATAAAGGAATTTTTTTCCGACAGAGTGCAAGCTGCGCCACTTGATGATGACGCGCCGTCGATCGTCAGTTGTCCATCGGCTTCCATCCACGGCCCGCGGGGATCCGGATTGATAGAAATGTCAATGAGATCTCATTCTGGGAATTAATCTCGATTTTCGAATCGTATCCCTTTTACCGCGTCGTCGTCCGTTGCCGCCGCTTTCGTATTCTTCGATTCCGCTTTTAGGAGGCGATTGTTGTTGCCGGGGCCTTTCGTAATTTCGGCTACCGTACGCTAATGATTACAATAAGTGCCGGGAGGTAGCGACTGATGATCGCTGCTAACCGCTGTGACGTCTTCCATTCATGGCGGGCTTCGTTTAATGAACCGAAAAGTTTCGTGAGATGATCACAATGACATCCTGTTGCTTTCAAAAGATTATCTGAGTGCGCTTCCTCTATGAAGCATCGACCAGTACGCGCACGACAATATCGCTGCAAATGGATGCGACAGCTTTTAATAATTCATAAATATTTCTTTACTGCAGCGTACAGCAACTTTTAATGACAGATAATTACAAACTCTGGTATAAACTACTGCAAGGTATATGTAATACTGTGATCTCCCGGCTATATGTTTTTTACGAGCAAAAGGAAAATAAATAAATAACTTTCTTTAATAAAACAGTGCAATCATTAATAACATGTATAATTAATGAACAAGTCTATACAGGAAATATATAAAAAAGTATGAGAACTCTTACTCAGGGTGAGTATAGTTATTTGGGATATTCAAACAAGTATTATCAATTATCCAGTATAATTTAGTTTCTTTAATTCAAAAAGGAACTTTTAAAATATCCCGCGCTATCATAAGAGAATAGAAAACTACCAACCACGTTTGCCAACCTACAAAAGCTCAGAATTTAAATCTTATACGAAATAATAATAATTTAAACAATGTTTTGACCAGATACCTCGTTTATCGGTTCATACAGACGTCAGAGTACCTCCGAATGTGATTTCCTTGTAGTGACAATCCAGATTCGCTCGTATATTCACCTCCTTCGTTGCAGTCAGGATGTATGATTAGACTCGGAACAGCAAACACATGCAAAATCCCATGTAAAACATGTACCCAGATATAGTAAACACCAAATTCGTGAATTTATCCCCTACGATACCAGATATACCCCCGCAATATGGTTTAATTCATTTATATCTGATGAGAAATGACACCGCTTTTCTAAGACTTTTCATCCACTATCAACCCGTAACCAAGGATTTTCATACATTTTCTTTATACGAATCACATTGAGTAACTCCCCATTCAATTAAAATAGATACCTAGGATACCAGGCTATCGTACAGTTGTCATACGATAAATTATATTCAACTTCCATGACTACTAGTGTGAATTAATCCAAATTATACTGGACTTACAGACAGGTGTGTACATAAAATAGTAATTGCATTTCAATACGGTTGGTAGCTTTCCTCGTATGAAACACAGCAGTAAATACATCCCAAAGATATTCTTTTGTAATAGATACCATGTTTCCAAAATATTTACCAAACTAACAGACAATGCGGATAGATCCCGTGAATAACTATAAGAACCTTGTTTATACAGTAATTCAACTGATTCAACCGCTTAAAAGTACCTGTGGGTGTCTCTTAGATGGCGCACTGCATAAGTAGGATTTTACGTTGAAGCTGTGCGCCATGTAGATACACCCCATTGTACTTACAAACGATAGAATAACTATAAAGAAATATAACTCATAGGAACTTGTATTGCAGTTGGGGGCGGTTATTTTCAACAGTTAGTATAAGTTAATTTTGTTTTATTACTAATTATTTTGTTAATTTATAATAAAAACATTAATTATCTTAACTTACTATTGAACATTGTACAAGTTTAGAACTAAGCGATTTTGTACATATGTTCTCATGAACTCTTATGATCAAGATAACCCCAGGAATCAGCGCTTAAAGTTTGTTGCATATATTGAGAATCACCCTGTATACTTATTTACACAAAAATTTAAACATGGATTCGACAAAATGGGTCGAACATCAGCTTATATACATCCCAAAGTATTTCAGAATGGAATTTCTTCACAATGACAAACCAAAGATGTTGTAGAAAAGGATCCATATCAAAAGTACAACACCGGGAGCAGAAAATCCAAGAAAAAAACTCTCTTACAAAGCATCCAAAGTGTATCATTATACTCAAGATAGCAAAAACACGCACAGTTTCACAAAAGAAAACGTACCAAGGTATACCCTGTATAATTATTTACACAAAAATTTAAACATGGATTCGACAAAATGGCTCGAACATCAGCTTATATACATCCCAAAGTATTTCAGAATGGAATTTCTTCACAATGACAAACCAAAGATGTTGTAGAAAAGGATCCATATCAAAAGTACAACACCGGTAGCAGGAAATACAAGAAAAAACTCTCTTACAAAGCATCCAAAATGTATCATTATACTCAAGATAGCAAAAACACGCACAGTTTCACAAAAGAAAACGTACCAAGGTATGTTAATACACCTAATTTCTTCTAATGTTGAAAAATCTTGACGTTTACTCTATATATTTTTAGCCCGATAATATTTAGCTTGTTATTTGATGAATAATCAAGCATTATAACGTAAACGCCCTTCCAAAAACATACGGTCAGGCACCTACTGATTTTATTTTAAAAGCGGGTTTGTTTTAAATATTTTTCAGTACATTCCCTTGTGTAATCACAAATAAATATTTCAGCCCGTCAAAGCTCGAATAAACCGATCCAGACAAATAATATGCGTTCGCCTTTGAGTAATATCATTTAATTCTAATACGGCACACACGGATTTCATTCCGTACCCGTTCCTACTTTGACTCCGCAGGAGCTTTGCCCAGATATTAATTAACATTTTTAACGCCGGACTAATCAACAACAGATGGAGAGGTACAGATACAGATGCGCGCTAAAGAAGAACAATTTCCCCGTTTAGCCGTGAGGGCAACGGACGGTCGTGCAGATCAGCCACTCGAATCCATAATCAAAGCGTTCAGAGGATAATTTAGCGCGGCTACCGCTTGTGTTTGGTGTTGTGCTTAAGGCGAAATTTCCTATATTCGCCGAGTTGGATATTCGGGCACGGCGATAACGGCAGCCTTTGACCTGTTGCACTGCCAAATTTCCTGTACTCTTTGGCTGGACGCAAAGATCAGCCTTTGTGTAAGGGGATGGATTTTAGGTATGTAGTCTTCGATCGGTCGCGATTTGCTACAGAGGTATTTATTAGCGAAGGAATGTTATATCGTATGTAGGTACGACGTATGGAGAGTGAACTAAAGCTTGCTTGAATTCAAAAGGTTCAACAAAATCCTAACGTAGTAAATACCAGGGGCCTGTTGCATAAAAGTACAATTACAATTTACAGGTGATACTTTTGTTAGAATCTGTCAAAATTTGACATATATATATATATATATTTTTGCAACGCCCGTAAGTCAAATTTTGACAGATTGTAACAAAAGTATCACCTGTAAATTGTAATTGTACTTTTATGCAACAGGCCCCCAGGTGTGCTAAAATATAAATACAATTCTAATTACGTGTCAGTAACTGTTTGCGTACTAACCATTGTGGTTCCCTAGAACACTGCTCCGCAACGCTTTCTCAACGTCGGCACACCCAAACCGCTCACAGTATTTTTGCGGCACACTATATATGATAAAAAAAAATTTCAATTCGACCTTGCATTTTTTTATTAAGTTCATTGAGGTGCTCAAATATGTCAGCCATGTTGCTAGTTTGGCTATCCACTGATGATCTTGCGGTGGTACAGTTCAACCATGTTTTGATTGAACGTGAATTGACTAGCCTCGTCGCGAAGCTCAAATGATCTTGCTAGAACTTTGCCTTTCGGTAACCAAGGCACTTCAGTATAAAACAATAAGGAATGATAATTTGATCCCATTTTTTGGCAGAGTGCTTCAAAAATTCGCAAATTTAGGGCTCTTGTTTTAATAATATTCATAATACGCACTCGTTCATAGTTTCCATAGCTCTGCTGGTAATATCTTGACCATCAGTGCTTCACGATGTATTCAACCATGGATAATTTGTACTGTTGGATCTTGTCTTGGTGCACACACTAAACACATTTATTCCACTGAATATCATGAGTTTCAAAGGAATCATTTGTTGCTCGCAAAATTTCTTCGCCGGTAGTTCGCTCCGGAAGATCTTTGCAAAATAAATAATGTTCTTTTATTGAATCGTCATCACCGAAACGTACAATACTTCTTATTTATGCTCGTTTTCTAATATCTGTTGTTTCGTCGATTTGAAGTGCAAATTTATCAGCTGTTTTCATTTTTTTGATAAGTGTTGCAAAAATATCGCTCGACATATCAGTAATTCGTCTCTTAACTGTATCAGCTGATAGTGGAACTTTACTCACTTCATTCACTTCTTTAAGCTCTAACATTAATCGAATGATTTCTATGCATGCAAGCTTTATAAGCCTTTCTCCAATAGTATGCGGTTTCTTTTTTTTTCTGACGAGCAATTAATTTTGCAACATAGCAACTAGCTTCTAACGCTTTTTTAGAAACTGTGCCCGAAGACCTTATATATTGTTTCTGCTCTAAGTTCTGATTAAAAATTCGCTGAAAATACTATTTATCCTTATTAGCGCAGCTGGATGTTTTGATTTTAGATGGCGAATTAGTTTGCTTGGGACCATTGCTTCGTTAGAAAGTTATTCTCTGCAAATTATACACTCTGGTTTCGGATTTGTATTTTTACCACACCATGAGAAGCCGTACTGAATGTAACCTTCGTGGTTTGCTTTTTCACACACTTCGTTTTTTCGCTTGTGCTGGGTTCATTTGTGAGTGACGTTAGGCGTTCTCTTTTTAAAAACCTGTCCATTACTACAATAGTATACGATAAATATAAACAAAATTATTGATGTATATATGATAGTACCTGCACTAAATAAAACGAAACAAAAAGCGACATTATATAACGTTTTCTTTGATATTCAAACGACTGTCTTATTTTGCCACTTATAGAACCTATTCCATATTAACTTAATTCGGTTTTTCCTTTGGAATATATATGTATAGGGAAAATAAAAATTTACACAAGTTATAGATATCGCACCGCGGCACACCTAGAGTGGCTTCTTGGCACACCAGTGTGCCGCGGCACAACGGTTGCGGAGCACTTCCCTAGAATAACTTTAATGTAGGGGAAGGTGGGGATTCTTCTTCTGCTTCGGACACTTTTTCTGTATGATTCTGGCTGGGACCATGGCAATAAATGACTATTTTTTTCAAAGCTATTATTAAATTTTGGTTTTTATGTAAGTAAATGTGCATAATAAAATTTAGTAAAATTTTATTTAGTTTTTTATTCCAAAATACAAAAAAAAATATAAATTGTTGTAACGTTTGAATTTTCATCTTTTTATTCTATTTTTATTTATTGTTAGTACTACTAGAGCCATCTACTCGCGTGTATTGCTGCTTGACTTGTAAGATTGACAATAATGCATCGATATATCCCATAAAAATTGTGTTCACGTCATAATTTTCTTTACTACTAAGCTACGCGGAAACTTTTTTCTTTTGCTTACGGGTAATGCACATTATCATATAAATACTTGTCAAAAACGTATACGTATTGCTGTGTACTGATAGAATTAAATGAAAAAGCAAAATGAAAAAGAAAATAAAATAAAATATTAAAAGATTTAAATGAACGCAAAAGAACTATTAATCTCAGAGTTACCCACGCGAATTAAAACTTGAATCTAACCACGAAAAGTAAATTGTGAGTGAATGAAATTAGACTTTCTTAAATACCCGGAAAATTGAAAAGGTTTAAAATAAAATAAAAGAACAGAATTTTTAAACCAATTAACCCAAATAATTAACAATCAATTTATTTTACAAAATGGGTTAAATTACAATGGTACAGAAAAAAAAACCTTGAACTGAAGGTTCTGGCCTAAAATAAAAACTGCACTTGACTCGAAATTAAAATAGGACAATGCTATTTCCTATAAAAAGCAAAAGTTTTGTTTGTTCAGGAAGATTATCCAAAATACACAACCTTTGAATTTCTATCCACGTGGTTTCGCAAATTAAAATCAACACGTGGACAAATGCAAGAAATTTACAACAATGAAAAAGCTAAAAGAAAGAACAAAACTTCTACTCACCCAACCGAGGTGATTGAAAAATAAAAATGAAACGGCAAAATTGAATAACAGAAAAATAACAGACAGAATAAACGAGAGAAAAACTAAAATAAATCTTCCTAAACAAAAAAATAATAATTGATCCTATATCAATAAAGTGAACACTTTATTACATTAACAATTATTATAATAAAAGTTCCTTGGTTGACTAAATAAAAGAAAATTAAATTTTTCAATATCAAAATGGATTACAGAATGGCAACAAAGATTTAAAAATACGTCTACTCTCGTCAATAGTCGAACAAGGAAGTCCTTAACAAAATACTACAATTGTTTTTCTTACAAAAATCCCTCTCTTAAAATCGTACAACGCAGATGTATTACATTACAACGACAATATTAAATAGAAAACGCATTAAATCAGCACAAGCGACCAATAGACAATTTAATGAATGGAATAATAAAAAAAAAACTTAACACTAAATAAATTAAAATGATACAATAAACTTTTAAACTAAACTTATTCAAAACAAAATAAAATTGTGAAAATTGTGTTACGTACTGCTGTGGTCTGGCACCCCGGGGTTCGTAAAGTCAGTGTTATTTTATTTATAGAGATCAATCTTTATCAATGGGTCGGGCAAATTTTCTCAGAAATTAATGTTTTATTTTTGGATAAGACTTTGTTAATTGATTTGATTGTTGAATTTATTTTAATTGTTCAGTTGTTGATTATTTATTTATTCAATTGTACATATTGCGTTCACCAGTAGGTATTGTATATTTTGTTCAATGTAACATTCTAGAATTTTCTTTGCGATTCGTGCGGCTGCGAGTGCACGCAGGAATTTTTATATGTATGCGATGTTTAACCCCGTAAGGCGCTCAGTTACTTGATTTGATGCCGAGAAGTAAGTTCATGTAAATTTTTATTTTTTTGCTGCATTTTTGGTATTTCATTTTTATATTAAAATTTTGTTCGGTTAAATTGAAAGTTATCTCATTAATCAAGGAACTCTGTTTTATAATAAGAGTTATTGTAATTTTTGTGTACACAAATTGGTTGTAAGATCTGTTATTATATATTTTGTTCTAGAAGGCTGTTTTTTTTGTGTAAAGAGTTTAAATTTTCCGTTTATTAATTTTCTTAGTTAATCACCTCGGGTTAGGTGAAAAGAAGCATTGTGCTTGTGTTTAAATTTCAATTTTATTAATACACTTGTTTTGTTCACATTTGAATTAATTTAGGTTGTTTTAAATTTTGTAACCACGTGGATTTTTTGTGAATTAGGATTTTCTTCTAGAACAAATTTACCATTTTGCTTTGGTAAAGGATTTGAATTGTCCTTTAGTAAATTAGATTCAAGCAGGTTTTGATTTTGGCCAGGACTCTCAGTCCAAGGTTTGATTTTTCCTTTGTTAATTGTAATTAAATGTTTTTTTTTTCTTTTTTTTATAAGAAAAGAAAAAAAAAACTAAATTTAATGATTGTTAACATCATTCAAAATTTCTGTTCTTTTATTTTTGAATCAACCATTTCAATTGTTACAGTAATTAAAGAAAGTCAAAATTTTCAAACGCCCACAGTTTACTTTTCATGATAGGTTTTATTGTGAGGGTAACCCTGAAGTTAAGTATTCTTTTGCGCCCTTTATTTTTATCCGCTGAGCTAGTAAATTTAAATTTTCATTTTTTTTACTTTTCATTTTGCATTTATGCTGGTACCATCAGTACACAGCAGTACTTATAACTTGCACGATGCCGTACTTACTTATGCAAGATGCATTCAATTAGATTTTGATTTAACATATTTCCTTCAGAGAACTGTCATATCTAAGTCAGAATTAAACATTAAATTATTATTATATTATAAAATTCTTGTCTTTATAGTTTATTAAGTAGAAGTAGTAGATCAGATGGAGTTAAGATTAGTGACTAGTTAAGCATGACGGCAGTCAGGCATGACCGTGATCATTGTACCATGACCTGTTTTAGGTATAAATTAGGGTAATTTTAGTGTAGTTATTCAGTTCAGTGTTTCTGCTCATGATGATAGCTTTGCTATTAAAAACGTACATCCAGTTTAGTGCAGTTTGTGGTGAGGGGTCAGGGAGAAGTTTGCAATAAGTCAGAATTTCTTTAAAAAAAACATGACGTACAGTGGGATACTGCTTTTTATAGGGAAACTGAGGCCCAGCCCAGGAAATTGAGGACTTCACTGTTCTTGTGTGATGTATTTAATTTTAAAGAGCTAGCTAGATTTTACGTTTTACCAGAGACTTAAAATGATATTAACTTCTTTTTCCCTGTTTTCGCCATTCGGTCCCACTGTGTGGCGTTTTGATATTAAAAGTATTTCCAATTTCTCTCGGAGTCGTTTTTCCTAAGTCTTAGTCTTAGGGCTGTGACACGGCCACGGTTGCTCGCGAGGTAATAATCGATGAATCAAATCGCTTTATTTATGTGCTGTTGGGAGTTGCGAGCCGAGACCGCGCGGGGTGCCTGTAATGACAACTATTTATTATAGGCCACACAGAATGCGATCCCCAGCTCCTCTGACCAAAGGACTGCTTTCCGTGCGTTTACATTCGTCTATCTTTCTCTCTCGATACACATATGCATGTGTGTGTGTTTGTGTGTTTATGCATTGTGGGAATGTTAGTGGACCTGTGTCTATATGCAGGTATGTTTGTCGGACATATTTAAGCTGGTTATAAAATAATATCATCGTGTGAACCGTATGCGAACCCGCAAGATATATTGGGCGAATTGAGCGAGGTAAGTCCTGAAATTGTTATACGTTCCTACGTATAAATGATTGAGCAATTGCAATGAATTCGTGTAATATCTATACGAAGCGGTAATTTGAGATATAGTAACAGTTTTTGAGATTATTAATCTTACCATTATAATGCAAACAAACAAAGCTTTTGTGTAACAGATCATATCTAGAAATAATGAGAGGACTGTAGATACAATTCAACGTCTGGAGATATTATTCTCCCATAAAATGTTCCAGTTATTCAGTCTTGATGCTAATATTTCTATTATTGTAAGTACTGGATTGGTGGATTTTGATGTTAGGTAATAGAAAACAAGGAAATAAGTTCTATCCAATCCTCAAATTTTATTATTATTACTAACGGTTTCGGCTCTAGACCCTCATCAGATGGAATATGACTGACGAATCATTCTACTGACGGCAGGCAGGAAGACATGTTTCAGGCTTTTCCTACATCGATTAGGAATATTTGTCATCTCTCATCTCAGTTTTTGAGATCGCCAGTTAGGTCATTTCTTTTGAATTTATATTATTGAATTGCATGGGGCATCTCCCCTACAGAAGACAA
Source organism: Protaetia brevitarsis (assembly GCA_004143645.1). Taxonomy (NCBI): domain Eukaryota; kingdom Metazoa; phylum Arthropoda; class Insecta; order Coleoptera; family Scarabaeidae; genus Protaetia; species Protaetia brevitarsis. The sequence continues at coordinate 49,128 of RXPK01002460.1, forward strand.
ATATCCCTAGTTGAATTATGAAAAGTCTGAACCATGTCTTTTTGCCTCTTCATCGACATCATCTTAGCTTGAAATATTCACAGCACTTGGTACTGGCAAAGCCTCCAGAAGAGGATCTGGCCGAGTAGCAGAATGGAGACTTGGTAGTCTTGGACGCTGGTTGGTGCGAGAATGGTCCTGTAAAATTGCAAAAATTCGTAGGAACTTACAAGTTTCTACTTTTTATTTTTGCAACGCCTATAACCCATTTTTTTTTATAAATTCTAAAAAAATATCGCTTCTAAATTGTAATTGTGCTTTTATGCAATAGGCCCTAGATCGCCGGATGAAACATCACTTGCTTTCTTTCTCTGGGAGCATCTTCAGTCTAAGGTGTATGCCACGCCTTCAGCCTATTTCGAAGAGTTACGCTAAAAAAATTTTGAAGAATGCCAACGAATAACTTCAGAAATGTTGTGACACGTCAGGAGAGGATTTGAAGCAAGATTGTACTATTATATGGAGGTTAATGGTCATCATCTTGACACATTTAATAAAATAAAATCCAAACCATTTCATTCTAATGGTATTTTATTATACAGATTGAAAATTATGTTCTTTTTGCTTACTGATTAAAAAAAAAAACGAGTTTTTGGTACATGTTGCCGTAGAGAGAATTCAAAAACCTTTTGAATGAGTGGTCACAAGACCAATCTTACCTATTCAAATTTTAAGAGTGGGGGTAGCTACGCCTCCAGGAATGATTTTTAAATCGTTCGGCCTGTCATTATAAGTAAATTTTAAAATACCTAACAAAAAGATCGGTTAATACAGCGGTATCTCTGTAAGCATTCTAAAATTTCCAGCTACATCCTATACAATTTTAACTTATTGTAAAATATTTGTCTATTTATTATCTACCGAACTAATGTACGATGAAATATCTAATTCCCTTGAGCACCAAGAGCCAATCTTCCTTCATTAGAATCGATCAATTTCAATTCCGTTTTCATCGAAAACGGTATTATCGACGTACATGTCGATTACGACCGATCCTCCGAACATAATCAATAATATTAGGGTTCTATTAATGTCCTAGCGGACCAAAACCAGCGGAAAACATCTTCGTCTCTATACCTGGTCTCCTCTATCCCACTGTTCCGGCATATTTCAACGTAGGTGGCGAGATGATTGCATCGAAATCGATTTCAGAGCCGTGTAAAACGTGCAATATTTACCAATAAGTCGATGGTCGTATCCGTCCGTCCCATTCTATCCACCTCTGGTGCGATCTTTTAGCCTTTCGTGTGCTTCCTTGACTGTTCGCTCAGTGCGTCCTTCTTCTTTATAGCTGGAGATCTTTTCGCCCGCGTTCGCGTAGATACGTGAGTCAGTATTGATAGGTGTCATTATGCGAGTCGATTCAGTTTTATGGACGCCAGGTGAATTATCATTGGTGTTGTTGATGAAGATATAGAAGGTTTGTTATTTGTTGTTCTTACATGTACATATTTTTTTTTTATATTTTTGTAATGCGGTATGCGTTACATAGATATAATAATAAGCAATTAGATAATTATACGGGTAATCGGTCTGTCTAAATAAAACTAAATAAATACCTAAATAATAACCTCAGCTGACAAAATGATAAATAGTTAAAACATTTAAATGCAAGTCAGGGCTAGACATATTAATAAAAAGAAACTGTTTCCAGTTATACATATAAAATAAATAAAAAATGTTATTGATGTAAAATATTGCAATACTAAAAAAAAAAAAAAAGAAAAGTTAAAAATAAAAAAAGAAATAAATGAAAATGATGCTAAACATCTCACTACATATAATTCTGTACCCTCTAAATTATATTGTCTGCAAAAAATCCATAAGCAGAACATCCTATTGC